>WWET01004695.1:55121-96516 GCA_011038615.1 Limnodynastes dumerilii | reverse complement strand
ATACTATAATATATGTGGGGTATATTAGGGGTCTTGGAGGTTACATACTATAATATACAGTATGTGGGGTATATTAGGGGTCTGGGGATAACGCATCCTATAATATATGTGGGGTATATTAGGGGTCTTGGAGGTTACATACTATAATATACAGTATGTGGGGTATATTAGGGGTCTGGGGATAACGCATCCTATAATATATGTGGGGTATATTAGGGGTCTTGGAGGTTACATACTATAATATACAGTATGTGGGGTATATTAGGGGTCTGGGGATAACGCATCCTATAATATATGTGGGGTATATTAGGGGTCTTGGAGGTTACATACTATAATATACAGTATGTGGGGTATATTAGGGGTCTGGGGATAACGCATCCTATAATATATGTGGGGTATATTAGGGGTCTTGGAGGTTACATACTATAATATACAGTATGTGGGGTATATTAGGGGTCTGGGGATAACGCATCCTATAATATATGTGGGGTATATTAGGGGTCTTGGAGGTTACATACTATAATATACAGTATGTGGGGTATATTAGGGGTCTGGGGATAACGCATCCTATAATATATGTGGGGTATATTAGGGGTCTGGGGATAACGCATCCTATAATATATGTGGGGTATATTAAAGGTCTGGAAACAGATGAGTGGATATAAAGGCCCTGTGATTGTGGACCCCTACACATCTGCCATGTGCAGATCCAATCGCCAATCTGAAGTAAGAATTCTGTGTTTTGAGAGCATCAGCAAAAACTGGTGCAATTGTACACTTGACAAACCCATGCTGAACAGAAATGCTAAACTGTATCTTTACAACAAACTTGTTCACTATTTGTGCGCAAAGTATTTTCCCTGCAAGTAAAAATAAATAAAGAAATGAATAATAATACTTTGCAATTCTCACATTGTAACATGGTTTGTCACACTGCAGAGTTGCTCCTGTTACTTTTGTTACTCTCAAACTCAGCCCCTTTATGCGGTAACCAATCCATAACCTGTATAATATCTGAATAATCTGTGTAGGTCTCCAACACATTTGATTCTGTTATGACACCATTATTAATTAATTTATTTATTTTTGGAAGTAGGGGAAGAAGAGTATTACTCAGAGATGGTCAGAATAGGGCTCTAGGGCCACATGTGGGCCCCCAGCTCTTATCTGAGTCAGATTTGTTTGTTATAGCTTGTAACACTTGGTCAAGTTGTTGCTGATAAATTACTATATATTTCAGTTTCTAGCTTTCATTAAATGTATTGTTTAACTTATTACCAAGATTAAATGTAATGGACCAGATCCAGAGTTTGAAAGTAAGAGTGAATCAGGAGGAAAGTTACACCTGGACAAAACCATGTTGAATGGTAAAGGATCTGTCGTAAATAGTATAAGTCTATAACTATTTAAAAGAACTGCTGTATCTGTGTGCAATAAGCAAAATCAAAGTATTCTCCCAACATAGAAAGCAAAATGAAAACTAAATTGATTCCCCCTGAATTCCAACATGGCTTTGCCCAAGTGTAATATTCCTCCTGATTCACTCTTAATTGTCACACTCTGGATCTGGTCCAATTTGTGGCCGTTTGGTAGCTCAGAGGGCTGCGCCATACTGGATGGGCATTAAGACCAGATGTGCAGGTTGTCCTGAAAGGTTACTAACAATAGCCTTACTGGAAAAACCTCAAGAGATATCCACAGAAGTAAAGTCTCAGATAGTTTCTCCGGTTACCAGGAATGCAAAAACCACGAGATGCAAATGACTGGATATATTCCTAGTTTTTTGCCATTTTTTATTGCCTCCTGAGACACGTCTAAAACCAACAGGCGAATGAGGGAGTGGACAGGCTGAAACCTAATCCTGGTGTTTGGAATCTGGGTGTTCCTAGAGGTTGGGCTTTCGATTGTTCTAGGAGAGACCCTGCCTCTTGCTGAATACAGCACAGGGAAGGGGGAGAAGTAGAGTCACAGCAGGAGAGGCGAGAGGGGGGAGGTCATAGCCGGAGAGTGCCACTAGGTAGTATTGTAGTGAATGAGAGGAAGGGGGAAAGGAAGTACAAAGGAAGATCAAAAGACCAGCAGAGTAAGTAAACACAGCATGCTTAGGGAGGGGAAGAGGCTGGCAGCAGAATAACACGCTGACTGACTGACTGCTGGGGACGTTAGCTGAACAACTTGAGTGAAGAAGAAACCAGGTTGCAATCTGGTGCTAATGGGAGCTCATCGGAGGCAGTAGACCAGCCAGCCCGGTATCATCTCAGCAGCCCCGGTAAGAAGGAACGCAATGCACTAAGTTTAGGCGATGTAGCCAGAGCGTCCAAACCACCTGCGACACGTGTGGACTCCGCTCTGGCGATTCACCGCTAGGTTATGGCTACTTTTACCTTGTTTGTTGGAAAATATATACAAAGTCTATTTGTAGATCATGGCCCACACCGTTTGTCTTCTATTGTATGCTTTATATAACGACCTGTATGGAAGTGTAATCCACTGAGAGTGCCATTGTGCTCACTTGCTGGTGCTATGGACTGAGTGGTTTGTGTTTGCACATGGTCCCGGAGCAGGGCAGCAGTGGCAAGAAGACAGAGGGGCATAGATACACATCTGCGACGCTTGGCACCAGGCGCTGCCAACCTCCCTACCCAGTTTATCCAGAAAAGAGGTTTGTAAACAGGCAGTTGTGGTCAGTCTTGGATACATGTGCTCTGAGTCTTTTTGTGTACTTCATTATAGAACTGCTTTCAAGGCAGCTAAAGGGTTAATCCACTGGCTGCATAGCTGAGTGTCAGCCTGATTTAATAAAGGTGGTATGGATGGTAATATAGAGGAGATCTTTGTTCTTCCTACACACCTGCTAGCCATGACTCTATACTGTTTGCAAATTTACAGTACAATGTCAGCCTTATTATGTAATTAAATCCTTTTATTTTACATTTGTATTTTGTCATGTGTTAAATAACTTGCAGATTTGCAGCGTTTTCTTAGTATATTCTGAAGCATTTGTGTTAATCATTAGAATTGTCTTTTGTCTGGTCATCGTTCTATGGCATTATTATTATTATAGTATTACCACTATAGGTTTGTTTATTGGATTTATTGTTCCCCAGATGAAATATGACCACTCTTAGTTTGCCTGTGGGGTATGCCTGTTGATACACCTACTGATCTGTAGTGATGAGACAGTCTGAATCATAATCCATCCTCTGTTATTATGTGTTACAGTTAGAGGGGTCAACTAAAACAATGTTAAATCATTTCCAGCTGGCGACTAAAAGCGTTCCAGGGAGTTGGACAATGAGTTCACCAACTTGCAATGCAAGTATTCCTTTCTGTTCATGGATTTGCAATAAGTAATGCTGCGCTCTAAAGTACCTCTTTCCTGTTTGTTAAACTTTGTTGTTGGAATTGGATTTGTAATGATTGTACAGATAAAGTGCACTGGCTTTTTCGTTGTTCTAGCTTGTAACACTTGTTACAGGTTATGGCATTACCTCTGGGTGTTCCTTGCATTGCATTAAGTTGCCTGTGACTGATTTACATGGATTTTTAAGAGACAGCAGGGTGATGTTCTAATGTTGATTGCATTGTTTGGTATTTTGCTTTCTGTGAACAGTCCATAAGGGTGGATTCTGTTTATCATAAAAAAAAAACAATGATTCCTATAACAAGCTTAAGAAATGCTGCTGTCTGGGATAGACGTGTTTTATTTTTGTGTTTCTTATTTTTTTTATTTATATTTAGTGATCTCTATTGTCTAAGAGGAAGATAAGTAACAATACAACAGTGGGGAGCTCCCTGCAGCAGATTATGACACTATCAGTAAATAGTGAGACACATGCAGTGTTGGAGCCACTGAAGGCTTGCCTGGGTCAGACTGCTGGTGTTATTCTGAGTTTTGCTGGGTCCTCTTTCAAAACAGGTGCTGTGGGATTTCTCTACTCCCTTTTTCCATTGGTGGGATGCTAGACCGCTTCACCCAGCTGTGATTATAAGCAATGCTTTTCCAGGGTGTTGTATGGAATGTGCATATGATTTTACATTACAACTACAGATTCTCCACCGTTTCCACTATAGGGCTGCAATATACACCTTTCAACGTTTTATTATTATGTACTTTATTTTTACTCACACAGGAGTCTGTTATCTGAAAAATGAGAAGCGTATCAAATGATTGTAAAGCATAGAAAATCATTACCACTTCTAGACCCTTTTTTGAGGTTTGTTTTCTTCTCCAGCCTTAAGAGGTGTATCTGCTGGTCAGATGCTTGTTATCGTCTAGGCCAACCCGTGGCTATCCAGATTTTGTGAAACGACGATTCCCAGCATACTTTAACTTCATAGACACAGCGGACACATGACAAAGCATGCTGGGAATTGTAGTTTTACAACACCTGTAGAGCTACAGGTTGGCTCGGCCCTTAGTATGTATTTTGCCTTATTGCTATGGATTGTACAATGACTGTCTGTCCTGTGCGTGTGTGTGCGCGCATCACTTTCTTGGGCGTAAGCAACCTTCGACACTCCCGGGTGTTTTGAAGCTACAGCTCCCAGCATTCACCAACAGCAGAGACATAACATGTTAAAGTATAATGGGGCTTGTAGTTTCACAAAAGCCAGAGAGCCACAGGTTGCCTGTGCCTGATATCTCCAAATGCCCTTTTCTAGAACACAGAGAGCTCCAGAAAGAGTCTCCAGAACAAGTAAGTGAGTAAAACAATTAGGAATAACACAATCACTATGATTGAATTAAAAGGCCCATTATCTTTGTTCTCCATTATCAAAACTAACATAGGATAAGCAGGGTAAAGAGACATTAGAGTTGGCACAGTAGCTTCATTCATAAGAAATGGTTGGTGAGCCTGCTATGTACATACAGATCCTATGACTCACTTGCTATTGTGAACATTTCATTAGGAAGACTGTCTCTTATCTACAGACTGGGTGAGTCAGGGCTGCATAGGGCAACTTCAGCCAATGTCATAACCCTTTATAAATAGGACTTTACTATCTTATCAACCTAGCTGCATATTTGTCTACTAACTAGCACACAAAGCTATACTGTGTTTATCAGTCTAAGGGTTTCACTAAATCCATCAACACTTCTAATTCAATGTTTGTGGCAGATAAAGGATTTTAAAAGGTTGGGTAAGAATTATGGTGGATGGACGTTTATATTGTGTGAGTGATGTGCCTGGGATTGACATTGTTAATAATCCATTACTGAAATCCTGGTTAACCTAGGCCAAGTCCACAGGTCAGTGTTTTTATTGGCTGATCATGGCTTCATTTGGCTAGCTCGGGTCTGGCCAACCTGTGGCTATACTGGTGTTGTGAAACTACAAGCCCCATTAAACTTTGCCAGTTGTATTGTATGTCTGTGCTGTTGGTGCATGCTGGGAGTCCTAGGGCCACATTTACTAAGCTGTTAGGAAAGAAAAAGTGTAGATGTTGCTTATAGCAACCAATCAGATTCTAGCTTTCACTTTCCTGTTCCATACTAGAAAATGTCAGCTAGAATCTGATTGGTTGCTATTGGATGACATTTCCGCTTTTCCCTTCTTACAGCTTCGTAAAGCTGGCCTCTAGCATGCTTTGATGGCATAGGCATTGCAGATACCTGACAAAGCATGCTGGGTCGTTTCAGAACTCCTGGAGAGCCGCTGGTTGGCCAGGCCAGGTCTAAGTGCTCAAAATGCTACAGAAATGTGGTAATCCAGACTTCTTAATTGACTGCTGTATTGCCCCTGGGTGCAAGTCCTGGCCACATAGCCATTCTGTAGTTTTTAGACAAGAGATAATGTCTAAGTCTGAAAAATCAGAAGTGCTTTAAGAACACCTGTCACCTACACAGAGCGCAGGCAAATGGTTTGTGGCCTGGAGCCACATTTCTGAGCATTAGGCTTTACTTGTCAGGAAACAGTTATGTAGCACATTCTTACTGAACTGATTGTCTGTGTTGTCATACGTTTGCTCATACAAATGTCACATACATTAAGACAACACCATTTTGCTGTTGAGAAATGGGCCTAATTCTGAGACTTCTTAAATTTTCCATACTTTGTCATTGTTCGTATTGAAGGGTGTGGGTCTCCGCTGATAACTGGCCCTTCTCTCCCAGCCGGTTCTAAACTGGCTGTAAAATTGATTGCTTTTGCTTTGAACAGGCAAAGCAAACGATCCCCGGAGCACCGAAGACGGAGCTATGAATGGCAAGTATAAATCTAACCCCAACCTATTACCTAAGCATTACCCTAACCCTCCCCTTCCACAGAGCCTAACCCTAAAAGTTCCTGGAGTGGATACTCGCCTCTCTGGTGGTGTCCGCGGCGGGCGGTGGGTTCAGCAAAGGAATGGGTAAGTGTGCCGATATGGCTGTTTTTCGAAATAGAGACAGATGAACATTTTTGCTTTCGGCTGTCTCTTATTCTAAAACAGCCATGTCTGGCCGCATAGAGACAGCAATACCGGACATAGGACTTGAAAACAATGGATTTCCAATGCCGCTGCACTTGAACCTCCACGTGCAGCTGGATCCAGGCTTCTGTACTGGCGAGGAAAATCCTCTTCCTTTGTTCATACGGACATACCTGGCCCCTACCTTCAAGCTTCCGTGCTATCTTCACTTAAAATGGGGATGGTGCTGAAGTCTGACTAGGATGGAGGGCGCTTAGTGCTCTTTCTATTGCTATTTACATATCTCCCTCTCCCATTACCAGAAGTGCTGTACACATCCCACCCGGTCGTCTGAAAAACTTAGTGTTGAAGTCTGGATCCAGTTCTGTACTGGAAGCATGGCGCTAAAAATATGGTTGTTTGGTTGTTCCCTCTATGGACCTGTTACCTCTTAATGCTTACCATTCCAGACCTTTTTACTTTCGTGCCCTTGCCTTTGAAAACTTAAGGCTAGAATTACAACATTTTACAAAAGGATAAACTATGGTGTTGCCGATAGCAACTAATGAGATTCTAGCTCTCACTTTCCTATTACATATTAGAGAATGTCAGCTAGAATCTGGTTGCTAGGGGCAACATCTCCACTTTCCTTTTCTGCAGTTTAGAAAATCTAGCCCTTAATGTAGTCCCTTGCTGTCTGAGGTCCATCAGTGGAAGTGGTTAAAACGCAGCCATTATGTGGCTCAGCGATTGTTGATCTGTCTGAACCTTTTGCCCAGGGATAGGATTGCCTATAACTGGCCCTATGTCTGCTTCATCTCAGCAGAGTATATTTTTAAATATAACACTTTTTCCTTTGGCTATCTAGGTTCAAGTTTCTCAAAAATGTGGCTCATTCCAGAAAGAACTAGGATTCCTTCTGGAATTCCTACTCTGGGGTGTTGGTTGTATTATCTGACGAAGAGGCATTTAAATGGGCATGACCAACACTCAGTAGACTGAAATATGAGATGTATCAAATGATCGTCAGAGGGTATACATCTGGCAAGGAAAGTTGACCATGAGGTTGACCATTATTGGCGAGCCCCAGTTTGGATCCACACGCTTAATGTCCACATTTTTTCAACATTGTTTTGTTGCAAGACAGAATAACTTTTTTTTTTAGGTTTAGTTTTTTTTTTCCAGTCTTCAGAGGTATATCTGCTGGTCAGGTATTGGTTATTATTTAGACCAACCCGTGGCTCTCCAGGTGTTGTGAAACTATGACTCCCTTCATACTTTAACGGCACAGGCACACTAATACATAAAGCATTCTGGGTGTTGTAGTTTCATAGTTTCACAACACGTGGAGTGCCACAGGTTGGCCAGACTTGGTCTAGACTGTGATGAGGAAACACAGACAGGGACAGACTGTAATAGCTACGGCTCCTGTGGAATGACTGGTCACATGATCTATATGTAAAAGACAGGTAGGAATGTGCAGTCCCAGTTATGTTGTTTTATGACTGAAGCATCCCTGCTACCGGTAAAGGGACTTGTAACCATTGCAATACAGTGTTAAAGTCCACAGGGCGTCTAGGTAACACTCATGCTATAACTATTGCAGTAAATAGCTGTGCACTTTTGTTTGTGTTCATGTTGAACTCTTCAGTGCGTAATAACTGTATATATAGATCTATTGTCCTAGGAGTCTGGCAAAAAACTAAAGCTCATAGTTTACAGTAGAACAGTATAGCTTTCCAAATAAAAGCTAATCCCTATGAATAGGAGTGGCTTCAATGGAAACCATGCTGATCCACAGTATGGAAGCCTTGCTCATTCCCTTTATCTGCTGCTTGTGATTTTTGGCAAGCCTCCTTACCTCACTGTGTTCCAGAGGAAAACATTGTCTGTACAGCATGGTTATGTTTTTGTTTAGCTCCATAGTAATTTGTATATTGCTTTTACAATTTTCCATGTCCGTTGAGCTTGTAGTATGTTGGGGGCCAACAGCCCACGTAGGTGTTGGGACACAGATGCTTGAATTAAAATATGGAGTAAGAGTTGGCAGCTTGAATTAAAGCCATAAAGAAACATTTAAGTGACCGGAGTAATAAATAATCAGTCCTTATTTTAGGGTGCAATTACGAAAGCTTCTAAAGGGGAGAGTTGTCCATTGTAACCAATAAGATACAAGCTACCATTTAGAATAGATAAATGATATCTAGAATCTTATTGGTTGATGCTCAAAACGCCTCAATTTTTTAAAATTTGAAATAGTTAAACCTGTAGAGCCTGGTGTAAGCCTGGGTTCTGGTACTGGATGATTACCATGTATGGATCCTGCCAGTGTGAGCAGGGGGGCAACTGCTATGGTGCCCAGAGGAGAAGGCAGCCTGTGGCAGCCACCCTCCCTGCACACATGGAAATCTAGGCTGTCATCTTAAGGCTATGAGCTACTAGCACTGTCTAAATCTAACATCCTTTGCCAACTGCCTGCGCATAGGAGAGGGAGGGGAAAGGGGGGAGGGAATGTTATAAGTCCAACCATGATCCCCACATCAAAACCCATCTCCAAGCTATAGGACCAGAGTGGGTCTATTTCTACCCTGGATATGGTTCTTAAATGTCCTTCAAGGTTGTTCCACAACTGAAATGGATGTAAATGTTGTGTACGCAGGGCAGGAGTCTGCTTTGTAATAATGTTTTGTCAGCCGCTCGCTACGGGACACCTGTTCAGAGAATCACATCCAGCAGAGCATCTAATGAATTACTTATGGCGTCCCTTTTGTGAAATTAAAGCTTACGTCGGCGTCAAACCAGACAGTGGAAAAGCAGGGGTTCCTGTCACTTGTAATTATTCGTGAGATCCAAGACTATTTAGCAGTCATCAAACACAGCAAATCAAAGATCCCCCTCTCTGACATCCAAACTAGCATTACTCCTATTAATGTGGGAACACAATTGCTGTTCTCTGCTCTTATAATTGACATTGGCAGACCTTTAAAAGCTCGTTTATAGAATTACAGAAATCTGGATACCAGGTTGTCTAATCTCCGCAAAATTTAACTTTTTATTGTCTCTCGAGCCAAACATATTCTCCCTTTCTCCACTTATGTAGCCATAATAATAACAACACAACACTAAAATAGACTACAAAATAATGATAAACTTCACGATAGCAAGTGGAAAGCTATTTTTTTTTTCATAAAAAAAAAAACTAACATGAATAATGTTTGATTTCGGGAGGGAGTTTCTGCAAGTTTTTCAGTGGGAACACGTCAGGAATTCAGTTAATAAAAATACCCCTTTGTAACAATACAATGCTGAACATACCCGCTGCTTCCTAGACTGACAAGCAGCCAACCTCCACCCCCCTTAGTCTCTCCGCAAACACTTAAAAATGCGAAAAGCTAATGGCACACTCGCTATGGGCAGGATCCAGACTTATGGAAAGGGGGAGTTTTGCCTGCATGATAAAAGGATGGCTTTGGAACAAGTCCTAGTACCATTTCTGATGGGGTTTTGAACAAAAAGCACATCAGTGTTGGATGTAGATAGTACAGTGAGAGAGTGCCTCCCTCCTATACTATCTGGGCTATCACCCCACCGCCATAGCCAGTAAGACCCTAGATCTGTGATTGAGGCAAGTGATTCAATGCAAGTCAATAAATGCATTTAATGCGCAACCTATGAATGACAGCATTGATTAGAAAGGGGGTGGGGCTTTAGCTGTGATTTGCATAAACATCACCCTCAAGTCCGGCCCCCATACTGCTGTTTCTTGTTTGTCCTGGAAGAAACAAGGTCAGCAACTATGATGTGTAACTACAGGGGGTGCAAGGGGGGTGGCTGCTGTGGAGCCCAGAGTAGAGAGGGGCCCGTGGCAGTCGCTCACCCTGCACTGTAAGCAAGCGGTCAGAGGCTGTAGCGCTAAGCACTCACACACGGGGTGCCGAGCACTGTTTTAAGCTGTTGACCTCTGACAACTTATGTCAGGCAGTGGTCCCACCCACTTGGCGCTGACTAGTCCTCGCCCATCCAGACTTGGGGCCAAAGTTTGTAACCTTCCACCCCTGGTACCTGCTTAAGGGTCCTGTTATAGAAACCTGTAGTACCATTCATTTCTTACTGACCACAGGTATTTAGCATTGTTCACTTAACTGCTCCTGAAAGTATCGTGTTTGCTATATATCCTCAACCTGGAAGAGAGCCCAAAATCTCTGCATTTTCCCCTTTTAGTACATTGTTTTTTTTCTTAACTTTAATAAATAAGACCTAAAACTACAACAAAACCTTTAATTATATTTTTATGCACTTTTTAAGTGTCATTGTAACTTTGTCTCCTGTGCTGATCATGGTGTTTCCTAAAAGCAAAAAAATAAAAAAAAAACCCATAGAAATCCATGCCATGCACATTTATAAGTGACTGTTGTGCTTTGATGTGTAATATAATGCGCTGCTCTTCTTGGTGTCTTAGAGAAGGCATTTTGTTTTATTGCTTTAACAGGCTCGTAAGAAGATGAACGAGTTGGGGGTCTGGCCTGTAGAGAATGTCCTCCCTGCACTGTATATTCTATTTATTTTCACAGTCTGCAGCATCACTTATGTCCTCATCCTTCAACCCTGCAGGCTGCAAACATTTAATTACGCACTGAATTTCTGCAAGGCCTTTTAACCATAAAGCTCGCCAGGAAAAATACAATGCACAGCGTTCCATAAATGTGTTCGGTATCCAAAAATTACAATTTTTTTTCTGTGTTTGGAGGTGGCTATCAGAGAACCTCTATATCCATGCAACCCCTCAATCGCAGAAGTAACTCCTCACCACCTGCGGTTGAGCCCATACCCTACTTTAACCTTTCCGACTTATGCACCATGTAACATGACGGCGAGTGGAAAGTATGGATTGGTATGCAGTGCGTCTGTCATACTGTACATGTTAATCATAGTTGCTGACATTTTCTTTATCCCTTCTTGAAGATGTCTGAATTGAGAAAAAGATGGCAGTACTGGGCGGAGATCACTGAAGTCCCACCCCTGCCTAGCAATGCTGCAATTGATTGGTAGTAAGGATGGGGCAGGCCCCGCCTTTCCTTAGTAATGCTCTAAGTAGCACCTTTGGGAAGGAGGGAGGGATGGAGCTTGAGCCAGTGGTTTGCATTCAATCACATCCTATTTGCCTGCTCTCCCAGGTTTCTGGGAACAGTGCTTGAATTCCAACAGTCTCCTGGGCATTCTAGGAGGGTCAGCAGCTATGATTTTAATGTTGATTCACGCCCACTTGTAAGCACAGACCAGCGCTGCGCCTGCAGAGAGAGTGGATATGTACCGGATTGGAAACCTGAGTTTGTAGGCTATATATTATAGTATACTAAAATTAAGTGCTTGTTCTGCTTCCTGGCAAGTTCTGCCATATTTCTTTTCTTTCTCTCTGGCTACATGTAATGTGGAAGCATTTGCCCAACCTACTTTTGTCACCCAACTTGTATGTTACTTTACACCCTTGAGAACTTGAATAGCAGGGATTCAGTTGGCACACTTGACATAGCAGAGGAGACCTGGCCTCCCAGCTAGCATACATAACAGGCTTGTGTCATGGCAGTTGGCAGGCTAGTGTAAGCGTTTCACATATAATAGCCATGTAGTAGCATTTGAATGCTAGGAAGGCGTTGCGTAAAATTGCAGATGGGCTTTCTAATAAACGACAGAAAATGTGCCTTATATTTTTGTTTTTTATTGATAATTCTTACACATTTGTGCAAAGCAGTGTGATTGGCAGCTTAAACAGCGCTCAGTCTGTTCCCTTTTAGTTTTTTTGCAAGCCTTTATTTTGTGATTTCACTTTAAAATGGTAAATTAAACCTTTTTGGACATAGCTCTTTAATTAAATAAAGTAATTTATGCATTTTTAATATCTTTGTTCTGTCTACCATCATAGCACAGATTTACTTGTTAAATGGCTGCCAACAAGGCTTTCTGCTCCGTTACTCTCAAGTGGACCTCAAGCCCAGTATATACTTTCCAAGTTATCTTGTGTCTTATTGTGGACCAGTTACTGATCTGTGTAATGCTGGATACACATTGGAGGTTTATTTTTTTTAAATGATGATCGAGCCCAATCACACGATAATGGTCAGATAGCTCTGGCCTCTTACTAGTGTGCGCTGTACCACAATGTCGCAGAATTATCTAAGACGCATTGTGGGGTTTGATTTTTGGGAGCTCTTCATTTTCAAGCTCAATGATGCTCGATGTCTGCTTCTTTTTTCAGAGTGTACTGATCCAGCAGGTAATTGTTTCAGTGTGGACAGTACAGAGATAAGGTGCAGAATGGTGACTAATCACAGTAACAATGTTGGATCATCACTGAAAAATCCCAGTCTGCACCCAGCTTAAGTCGTCTTTATGATCTGTGTGGCTTGCAGAAAATAGCCGTGCTAAACCACAATGAGAACCCTTCCCGAGTTAGGTTATAGTTTATTTTTTACAGATCTCCAAACCCCTCGCTACTGTGGGGGTATGTCAGCAAGTGTGTCTCTGTGTGTAGTAAGCATTTAGGGATGTTGTTTAACTATAAAAAGAAAAAAAAATACAGTGGCAACCATATATTGGGAAGCACTGTATAATTGTTGTGCTTCCCAATAAAAAGCATGAATGCAAAATAATGTATCTCAACATAATATGGCCCTCTGAACTTGCCCTTGCCTGCAACCCTCCGTTCCATTCTGCTTTGATTTTTTTTTTGGTTTTAGCTTGGTGCCCCCACCAAAAAGGGGGCATAGCAATGATGTGAAGAGGGCCTGGCCATGCCAGACTATGTCTAGTACTTAAATACTTTCAATCACACAGCAGATAAAGTGTGTTTCTGTAATCATGTAATAGAAAGGGAATCGTTAGGTAGCAAAGTGGTTATAATAGGTTAGATGAAGGTTAAGGTGGTTGAGGAATTTGGTAAGCATGATTTTTTTTTAAGGGAGTGCTTGAACATTCGGGAGAATAAAGGATAGCCTTAATGAGCGAGGAAAGTTGTTCCAGAGAGTGGGTGCAGTTCAGAAGAAGTTCTGTAACTGGGAACATAAGCCAACAAATACACTCCTAACTGAGCTTTCCCTTTATGTCATCCTTGTGAAGCCTTCTAATATTCTCTTCTATCCCTGTAATAAGAAGGCGACCTCCGGTCGTGTTTGCAATGGATGTGCATTAAACAGCCACATAATGCTGTCTAAAGGTCAATTCCAGTAACAGCCATCTGGAATCCTGTTACCTCAAACTATACAGACATATCATTTTGTAAAGTTAGGCGCTAACCTATAGTCAGATTTATGGTGGCAAAAACCACATCTTGTAGACATGTGATCAGTAACTGGTAGCAATATGCTTCGTTATCCTGAATAGAAGCCTACAAAAAATGTTCTCCCATTGTGTGACCAACAGCTCTGTAACACCTCTAACTTCACTCTTTCAGTTTATCTTTGTGCTGAAAGTTGTGGGCGTTTTTATTACAGTAATCTGTGTGGTATAATGAGGCTAGCCATTGTAACCATCATACCCTGGAACATCCATACTTATAAAGCCTGGCCTGTGATACCCAGCAGAGCTCCTTTTGCAGGCATCTCGGGATCTCTCTCATCTATGCAAACGGATTCACAGTTACGTAGTTTTCGTCATAGGTACGTTGTTTTAAGAATTGAGATACTACGCATGCATAGTAGCTTATTCACCTATCTACGTACCATTTCTGTACGTAGATTGTGTAAGCCCGGTCACCCTCAAACTCCTGATTAGAAGAATATTGGGCCAGGATCGTGGGCAGACCACAGGCTAATAGTTGATGGTGACAAATATATGTGTAGCATCCTCTGATTCCAAAACTGCAACTGATGCTGGAAAAAACCTGTAATTGCAGTGTACACAGGTCCACTTACTAGAATTGCTTTTTAAGAACTTTTCTTTTTACAAGTATTCTTGAAGATCTTCCACCCCCTAGGCTATGAGCATTTGATTTTTAAACATATGACATAAATGTAAACATAAAGGTAAACTTAAAAAAACCAAAAAAAAACCTGTGAACTCTGATATTCCGCTAGAAATACTTATTCCCCTTAATGTGTGATGTCTTATTGCAACTATGACAGTGCTCTGTTCCAGATTGACATCCGCAGTGTCTGCCTGCAGCTGTTTCCGTTGTACATGAATTCATTGCTGGCAACTGTTGACGTTAGTTGATTTACTAATGCCACTCCCAGCATCCCTTGGGAGAATGCTTGTTCAGCCTCAGAATCACCTAGTTCCTAATTCCACAGCAGTCCTCCTGTTCTTGATGGGCAGTATGAGCAGTACTGGAACCAGGCGTCTGCGCTAGTAGTTTTTTGTTGTGATAAAACAGGTTGCGTTTATTTGGTTTTATGAGCTTCCTAAAAACCATATACACGTTTGATCGCCTGTCCAACTTTTCTGGTATTCTTGTGTGCAGCATAGGCTGTTATCACACACAGTCACAATTTTACCAGCAGCTTAGGAGAGATGACTATCTGGGGTCTGCTGGTAAGTTGGTATGGGCTTACAATGTTTGTGCATCTGTTTTGTAGTTGTTTTTTGATGTCTTACATGCTTCAAGATTGCTGCAAATCTGTTTCTTTCTATTTAAAGATTAATTTTCTGTGACGTCAGTGTGATAACAAGTGGAGTCTTGCTTACTCCCTACCTGTGATGATTAACTGGACGCCGGGAATCTTTTCTTGCATGAGGTCACTGTGACTGATTGCTGACTAATTTTCCTGGTTACGGTTTAGGAACAGGTTTACAAGATAGAACAATATCTTGAATCAGCATGAAGAGAGGATGAATGTATGGTGTGCTGGGGAGGTGTCTAGGTTCCTTCTGTAAAGGGAAACTGTCACTGCACACATTAAAATAACACACAGCCTTTACTTGCATTGCTTTTAAAGCTGTTGGGGACAGCACCAGAATGTAAAATCAATGGTTAGTTCAAAGGTCAAAACCAGAATCAGCAGTTGATCGACGGGGGTCGGCGGTGAGTCTGGATCATGGGGGACTTGCACTATGCCCACTCTGTCTCTGCATTCATAGACTGAGTGCTGAGTATTGACTAATCTGTTGACCACTGACCTTTGTGGGTACAGGGTGTGCTTTTACCACGACTCCAGGCCCAGTAATCGCTGCAGTCATTGTAGTTATGCCGCTGGTCAGAGGCACATGATCTAGGATATGAGCAAATTTAGTCACATTGCATATAGGTACAGCAGCGGGCAAAGCTTCCTTGTGCTTGTAGGGCAGGTAAATTGATACAGGTGTTGAAAGGAAGCTTTGTGTTGACGTGTTTAGAGGATGTATATCTAGATCAGAATGGCTTGCAGTGCGGCTCCTCCGTTTCTGGTACTTCATTCTTCATGTAAACCAGGCCTGGCCAACCTGTGGCTCTCCAGGTGTTGCGAAACTACAAGTCCCAGCATGCTGTAACTGCATAGACATAGCCGATACCCGACAAAGCATACTGGGAGTCGTAGTTTCACAACACCCGGAGAGCCACAGGTTGACCATGCCTAATGTAAACCATTTAAGCTACGTAACTATTGGAGCAGCCAGTCTTGTTGTTATACATTCAAGGTCTTATTGTGTGTAATCCACATCTGATAAGAATCCCCTGTGGAATATGATAACCCGGAGAAAAGAGCACTTACTGGAATGGTGGCAAGTATAGGAACCGTGGCTCACCGGCTGTATCACATTTGTATGTAACACTTTTATTGCTTGTAAGGCATTAAATGAGCTTCTAAAAGCGGTCCAACAGAAGTCTCTATGGCCTGGTCATTAACTGTCCCGGTTATGGAATGGTCTTTTATTTATGGCCTGCAGTCTATAACTGTGCCCTGGAATTGGAACTTTCTCATGGCTATGGCTGTTAATCTTCTCGGTTAGCTATAGATAAACTGGATCACTAGCATTTTTGGAATGCACAGTGACATGGAGGAGCTGTAGCATTTGTCTTTTGGAGGTGTACCCACTGCAGGAATTTGCATCAGTCATATGATAGAGGGTATTCACATAAAGCATCAGTTATGACTGGACTGTGTAAATTATGTGGAGCCTAAGGTGGGTTTTGTGTGGATATGTTGCGTGGATAACTATGGAATGTGAAAGTTGTAGAACGCATTCTTACTTGCATACTTTACATGTGGGTTTGTGGTTTATAATTATGAACAGATGCCAGGCTTCAGACAAGTGGCATTTTCAGGAATTGACCACTTTTGTGTCTCGTGCATGCTCAGATCGAAGGATCCGGTCCTGTGTAATCATGATTTTGGACCAGATTCAGAGATTGAAAATAAGAGAGGAAAGTTACTCCTGGTTTAACCCATGTTTATATCAGGGCAGTTACAATGCATCTCTTGCAAACATTATTAGAGTTGAGAGTTGGCGTTTCCCGGTCCAAGTCTAAATAACAGTGTGATAGTAAAGCTGGTCAGTATCTGTGTACAGTAAGCAATTCAAAGATATAACCCTGCATACAAAGAATACAATTAACTTGACTCCCCCTGCAATCAACATGGTTTTGCCCAGGTGTAACCTTCCTCTTAGTTTCAATCTCTGAATCTGGTCCTTTGTAACGGGGATATTTGTTTCCGTCTTGCCAAGACACCTTGACAGAAAATAGTGGTTTGACTAAATAAAGCTTTATGGGACTGAATTCAAATTAGCTTATTTCTTTATACCGTTTGAGTAATGAATACTTTTTTTTTTTTTTTTAAATGTTAAGGACTTTTACTGTCTTCAATGCAGTTTTACACAGTTACTGATCCTATATGTTTGGTGTCTAAACCCTTTTGATGTGCTATACAGTAATACAAACTAAACCATTCTCATAATCGTCACCTTCACACATTTTAAGTAGAACTTTCATACCTTCAAAGAGCATTAACATTTAAAAGGATAATATTACATTTGATTGATATAGCAATAGTTTTATATTGAAGTTCAAAATCTTTTATTACTTTAAAGATTCTACCCTACTTGTATTAACTTGTATTGTGTGACTTCTTTTCATTGTGCTTCTATGGGGTGGGTGGATTAGATTTTTTTTCTTTTCTTCTTTGTAGGATATTCTACTTTTATTTTTGTGCTTTAAAGATCAGTGGTCTACTTAGAAAAAAAAAACATGTTAAACAACTCGTCCAAGGGTCTGATTAACATTTGTCTTTATTCTTTAAGTTGTACTTGAAATTTTAAGACCACTGTTAAGCAGACTCTGTGATCAAGAGATCACCTTAGGCCACAATGTAATACAATGGGTAATGCTTTGCAGTGATTGGGTGGGGTGAGGTATGTTAGTGTGATGTTTATAGTGCCGACAGGGTTGACTGGTTGCGGTTACACTCTCCGGTACGAATGTCCCATTTTCGAACACTTAATGCTTTCTACTTTTTTTTTAATGAATGGGTGAGTATGCCGTTCAGCATACTTTACCCATACACTTTCGCAATTACCGTTATCCTCCCACAGTCTGCAATATCCCTCCGCCGCTGCTATCGCCGGACCTGGAACAGGTAAACTCTCTGTGCGGGTTAGGGACAGGCTGCAGGGGAGGGAGGGTTAGTGTCAGGCTGCCAGGAAAGGAGGGTTAGGGTTAGAATTAGGGAAGGGACTATTTTTTTTCTTACAATTGAGCAGAATGAAGCTTTTGGTGCTCAGTGGATCGATTGCTATGCGGGTACCCATATCCGACTGGTTGTCACTCTTCTGGAAAGAGGATGGGAGCAGGATCAGGAACAGTTTCAATGAAATTGCGGCTGCTTTTGCAGACTGTACACACATGCATACTGAACACACATCCATGCTAACCAATCAGGTCTTTCCTACTCTAGAGTAATGTGTCTTCTGACACCTTTTCTTTGGAGTTCACAAGTGGGCGTTCTCCTTAATCTCTGCTAAGTCAGACTTCCATATCTCCACTAAGGGCTGCATGCCTCATTGGAGAACGTAGGGTATTTAGGTTTATAGCACTCCTGGTCTCTATTGGGGGTGATAGCCCTAGCTGCTGCCTTCTGGAAAGTGTCCCAAAAAGTCACTCCAAGGGTAATTATGTAGATTAGAATAAAGAAGGTTATAGCGCTCAGGTCTTTAGGTATTCCTATAGTAGTCCACAATATATAGTCTAATAAATTCAAAGCTTCTATATGTGACTTCCAACAGCTTGGTTCCAGACAGCTTAAAGTGTAGCCCAATGCAGAGGGGGTACAGAGAAAAAAGGCGAATAGAACAGTGGTAGTGCAGGCCATAAATGATGGAGAATAAGACAGTATTGGATGCACTTACAGTCTGTGAACTTGTCTCAATGCCTCTCTGGTGCTCAGATTCTCATCCAGTCGGGGAGATGTTTGGACCGTTGGACGGGAGAGGAGCGGGAGGACACAAAGGAGAGTGATGGTGCAGATTGTAACAAATGGAGGGAAGAAAGTGAAATTGCACTCACCGTGTTCCACTTGTACTAAGGCCTTTCTGTTGTTTTGTGCTATCCTCGTTGGTTCCCATTTGTCCTCTGTGGTGTGCGCGTCTCCCGCAGCTTCGCAGCGTGGTCCCGGTGTTCTGGGCGGCAGAGTGCTTGGCGGCTGTGTTGCAGGGGAATCCCCCATGGGTTTCCCCTTCGGAGTTCCGTCTACGTTACAGTGCGCCTCGGCATCCCGCCTGGTGTGCCGTGGTCAGGGCAATGCTTCCCACACTGTCAGTAGTGTGCTGTGAGGAACGGCTTAAAGGAGTCAGTGTTCGTTTGCAATTTTTATGAATGAATTTATATTATAAATTCTATATTGTGGACTACTATAGGAATACCTAAAGAGCTGAGCGCTATAACCTTCTTGATTCTAATCTACATAATTGGAGAACGTAGCTAGTCCATCTCCCATGCAAGCAGGAAGGGTTTCTGTGCGAGCACCCTGAAGGCTGTACCATCTATATAAATGTAATTTTCTTGGGAATTTGATCACATCCAAATAGTAAAATATGATTCTTGCTCCATATGCAGTTCAGTAATAGTATAACTTTTATGATATACATGACCATGATTGATCTTGACCATTTGTACATCTTTGTGAATTAGTCTGCCCCTATAGCAGAGGGTCTAAGCACTGTTTGTAATAAACTTGCCAGCAGCTGACAGCTTAGTGTTTTCTAAAAGCAACGGCCCATGAATACAGAGGACCTCACGAGTTATTTATAAACAACTCTCTGCTGCTGAACGCTATCTAACCTGCCAGCTGCTTACAGCTTAGTGCTGCCTCTCCCTGGGTGGTTGGCTGTCCTCTTCTCCAGGGTCATCCACAGTAGTTACGTCACTGACTGTATGTGCTGTAAATTCTGCTGTGTGGTAAACAATAACATAGATGTTTCTGAAGTGCATATGAAACTGGTAACAGGTCCAAGGAGTGTCTCTGGTGCTGCTCGCTCCTGCGTTGCTCTACTGAGCTGTTCCATTCCTGAGGGTGGTAGAGCCTGGGTAGGAGATGACTGTAGGTGTTTATGAAAGGGGATCTGTCTGCTCCCTGTCTGCAGCTGGCCATTAGCTGTCTGAGCTGGGGGTCTGATGAGTGAATGATTGTGGGTGTTGAATAATTTCTTTGACCGAAGATGTTCCCGTCTGTATAGTCCTGTTCAAAGACGCCTCCACGCAGCGCCTGACTCGCTGGGAAATGGATGGCATGTGAAAGTAGGACAGGGGATTAAATCAATCTGTGTGATCTTTATTTATAAAGTATCAACACCTCCACGGGCATGTCAGCAGGGGCATTATTAGTCTGCAAAAATGACAACTGTGTTCATTGTATGGAATTAGAACCCATTAGAGGTGAGGTTTTATTGTCCCTATCTTCAGATGGATTCCCTCTATGGGAAACTGCCAACAATGCTGCTCACTTAGGGGGTCACTGTATGCACCGCACACTTCCCCTGGCAATAATAAAAACAAAAACACATAACTGTTGTGTAACATAACCCCCCCCTGTGCTGGGTACACGCTTATTCAGTATGACCAACTGGACGATCAGCGGTTGGACTGGATCGTAACATCCAGCCCTGGTCGCCTGGTTGGGTCAAATGATTTTTAAACCTGCTTAATAATCGAGAGACCTTGCTTCTAATCACACAGCCAGTTGCTTTATAAATTCCCCTGAGGTCATGCAGCACCACCTTTTGTGTGTGAAGATTGGAAAAGTGTGCACAGTAACCAGGGCTTTCTAGCAGGTGCTGGTCAGGGGTCTGCTGTAAAAGTGGACAGTTGTGTATCAGGGATCGGGTAATGAATCTGTTGTAAGATCGTGTAACTGTTTTGTTGGGCATTGGATCTGAAGAGGATTGGACAAGTGTGTACCCAGCTTAACTAGAAGAGAATGGTATCTCCAGAGCAGTAAGTAACACTTCTGTATCTGGCTAGATTTTGTCTTTGCTTAACAATGAAAGCTCTAAATAAAATAAAAATAAATAATAAAGGGCCGGATTCTGTGCTCGGATCCTTTAGCTGTAGATGTGGAGCCATCTCCAATCATAGGCTTGTGATATTCAAGCATCTGTGTGTTTTGAAGATAGCCAATCACCTTGAACTGCTTTGTATTGGAATAAGAAGCAACACACATTTGTCGTTGTAGGACCTATATTGCAAGATGTCACAAGTGACATCAACCGGGTTGCAATGTATTGTTTAACGCTGATAAGTGTACCAAAATGGTGGGAATGATATCTCCAGAGCAGTACAAAATGGTGGGGGGGAGAAGCTGGTGTGGCCCAATAAGATCACTGTATACTGTGAGTTGGCTATTTATTGGCTGGTATTATTTTGAAACTTTAAGCCTACTGCAGCCTCCCCCCCCTCTGAAAGGTCTCCAAGTCCTTTTTTCACAAGTAATTTAAGGGTTTTCATTGTAAAATCCTGTCCCAATGCAGTTAGCATTACAGAAATAAATTAGCAGCTACAAAAGGCTTTCTGTCAGTATATGTGACCCATAATGACTTTCCCCCCATGCTTCCCGTACACTATTAAACCTGTCTGCTTAATCCAACTGCAGACTCTTTCTTCATGTGCCAAGCTTTATTTATGCTAATTGACTCCTTGCACAATTGAGAAGCCACATAAATCTTCCCGCTTCACAGCAGCACAGTGCGGGTTTACCCTCTTATTTCAGGCACATGGTATAAAGAAACCCAAGGGAACGTACACTCTGTGCCTCTTGTTTTGAACTTCTAGACTTGGACCGTCCAACTAGAGGCCTGTAGCACAGATGCAGCCCTTCATGGCATTTTTTTTTTGTGGCTCCATTCCTTAACAATCCTAATTAACTCGATAGCAAGTTCATCATTTTGTGTGCTTAGCATCTTATGAATATGGATGCTGCGCTGTTTATATTTTTGGCAGGTGCATTACTGTTTCAGCGCCGTTGTACCTGGGGATAAATTAAACATGCAGATGTCTTCTCTCACCCTGTCCCCTCCTAAGGTTGTGTTTGCATGGAAGCAGATTTGTTCTAGATATTTATGTTGTTGTTTTATTGTGGGTGAATGTTTGGGGTTTTTTAATGGCTTTTTTGGCATCACAATACAGTGATCTATTGGTCAACCAATGTCCTCATGAAAATAGTAGCTGTAAATGCACATTCGCCAGTCTCTACATAAATATTTATATAGCCTCTGTAGAGCAAAGAAACACTAATATTACAAAAACGTGAACTGATTGGTGGACCAACATAGCCTTGTTTAGTCTGCCTATCAATTTAGAGGGGTTAAATATGTTTGTCATAGTTGTCTACTCTCCCTGAAGAGTGAGTGATCTCGCTGAATTGTTTGGCAATCTCCATGATGTCGATTCAGAAGTCATTGATGACAGAGTTTAGAAATTGTGTCTTATTTCCCTGTACTGAGGTCTATGGAGGCAGCCATTTTCATGGAGGCCAAGACATAATCAATCTAAGACCACATGACTTCAATAATGGAGACAGAAATTAGAAATACAGTTTTGGCTCTTGTTAATCAGCTGCAGTGTACCTTATTTCTATCTTTTTTCCATAAAGATGAAGAAGTCAGCAGGTCTCCTGTTCAGTCTTCTCACTAATACTGAAAGTATTTATTTACCGACAGTTAAAAAGTCCATGAATACTGATGCTGCCATTTTTATTGAGGAAACCATTTTACTTGCAGTGCTAGACACACCCATAGGTGGAGCTATTCATAGGACACACCCCTCTTGTGTTACAGGACACACGCTTTGGTGTAGCGCCTTCATAGTGCTATCACAATATCCCTGATATTCATTTGCATAAGTTGACAACCATGGTTTTAGTGTCATTTTGTTGGGTTTTACTGAAGCAAACTAAGAATGCTATGTAGGATGTATTGGACATCCTAGTAGGCTCTATAGCCATTAGTATTCTGCTTTAATGCATGTACTGATTGATGTTTTACAAGTGAGTATCCAGCATTGGAAGCAGTGGTATACTGGTCTGTCACGCCTGTGTTGTTTCTGAAGTGCGTTTAGTTATATTGCGTTGCATTACAATAATAAATAATGCTGACAGTTTCTGCATTGTTCACTTCTTCCTTAGCATTCTGGTTTCTCAATATGATATTTTAAGTGTTGTTTACAAATAAGTAGAGCGAAAAACAGAAGCCTTTTGTTTTGAAGCGAAGGCTAAAATAAAATATAATATATGCATGGTGGGCTGGATGCGATCTCTATGGTGCTTTGATACGCTGCATTATCACAATTGTTTTTTAACACATTGCACTATAACATCTTTTTGTTTGGAACCGTTACAACAATGCCGTGGGAGGGAGAGACTATTTGGATCATAATTCCTCTTTGTCTCTGTTACTATGTTAATTTTGTATTGGAATCCCAATGTATTCTGTTTCAAAGGAAAGATTAAAAAGCCAGAACTGAATAGTCCAGCTGGTATGAAGCTTTAGAACCTCTGGATCCACTTATCTAACATCTACTAACGGCATAAAGCCAAAAAATATGCTGAAACGATAATATGCTTTTTGTATGAGAATTGCTAATTCTGGATTAACTCAACAGAATCTTATGACTAATGTAGATGTGATATATAGCATTCATTTATAATTGTAGATATGTTGAAGGTCACCCAAAGCTTGCTCTTCACTATTCTAATAACTGGCTGGTTGGTTGAGTCACAAATAGTACTACATTAGATTGGGTCTGTCTGCATTGTCTATGAGCAAAATAGCTGTATATAGGAACAGGTAAATTTCACCGTCTTGCATGTTATTCAGGTGTGGGCCAAACCCAAAACTAATGTGGATTTGCCCATTGTGATCATCGCGTTGGCGTTGCATGGCCAGTGGTGGCCTCTTACTGGCTGATGGTGATCATGTTTTGTGATCAGATGAGTTGTTTGTAGGGTTACCATACTTTTACTTGAGTTGTGTTCCGCTTTTTTTATAGGTTTTCCCTTGTGTTTTATTGGATAACAGTTTAGTGAAAGTAAAAAAAATTCATATCCAGGTTGACTCAAAGCTCTGTGTTAAAGCCAGAGATCCAGACCTTCACCTATGCTGAGTTTGGAGTTAGGTTCCCGCTGTATCCTGACTACCATTAGGGCGAGATGAGGCCACTCAGCTTGCATGTTGAGGCGTAATTACAGGTAGTCCTATGGGGCCTCGAGGAGAGGGGGGCCTGTTACACTGCCCAGCTTCGCCACATGTTCTGTCTGGCTCTGCCTAGTCACGCCCATCGAGACTCGGGCCCTGTCTCCCTGCTATGGAGTCCGTCACCTTTCGCCCCTTACTGCTAAATTCAAGGCCGGATTGAGGTCCATGTGGGCCTGGGGCTGAGAATGATCAGGGGCTCATACTATATAGTATGCTTTGGAGGAGGATGTAGTGGGAGGACTGGAGATCTGCAGTGTAGGAGGCCTAATTTCAGATGGAGGCCTGGGACTCTAGTCCCATTAGCCCCATTGTTAATCTGACCCTAGCTAAATTTCAATAGATTCCCCCTTCCTCACCTAGCCTAGTACACGCCTTATGCATTCCGCCCTGTCCTGCCCCACCGCCGGAATGACTTTGAGCGCAGAAGTCTGGATCCTGAGCATCCGGATCCATGCTGGAAGTCTTCTGCGAGCACATGCGTGATATTCGGGCGTCTTCCACTACCAAAGAGCATAATCCACCCCCTTTCATAAGTGTGTATCTGATGGGGAGTATAAAATAAATACAGGAAAATGTGCAGCTTTTTCCCCCCTAAACTCTCAGCGGGATGATCAACTTCTTTGTCTATGGCAGGAACATAGAGTTTGTGAGGCGTTTGTGATCAAAGCGTTGTATTTCATAAATAAACACAATAAAAGGGCATGTTGAGTTTCTTCAGGGGGTTTAAATGTGTACAGACTCCGTAAGACTACAGTGTCTGTCTCCTCTGCTGGCAAGTATTAATCATATTGTCTATGAAAGAACAAGTAAATCCACTTTTTAACGATTGTGTTTTTCAAAGGCTTTGTTTTGCTGAGCTTAATCATACGCATGATGTAACTGCAGTATCTATGGGAATAAACTGATTAGGTGTACCATGTGTTCTTCTACTCCTTTTGCACTTTCAGAGCAGACTTTGTGCTTGGTAGATTTGTTTTGCAGTGATGTCACAGCGGCTTACTTTCCTGTAACCTTTTTTTGACCTAGGTAGAACAAATTGGACTATATGGTCTTAAATATATGGGAGTTTATTTAAGCTCTAATGGACAAGGGAGGTGTAACATGTGTTCTCTTTCTTAAACAATGGAAAGAAAACCCTTCATGTTCATGCAAGTGCCAGCAGATGTAGTGAACTGTCTTAATCAGGTCTGGTCAACCTGTGGCTCGGGTATCGTGAAACTATGAGCCTCAGCATGCTTTAACTGCGTAGGTATAGCTGATAGCCGACACAGCATGCTGGGAGTTGTTGTTTCAAAACACCTGGAAAGCCACAGGCTGGTCTAGAAGAAAAACTCTATGTGCTGGCTTATAGCCTGTTATATTAAGTGCCTGTGATCTCTTCAATAACTAAAACAAGGCCTTCTCTCCCTCTGTACTTCCTATACAACCGAGATGCACTTACACCTTTTTTTAGATGCAAGTGTACAGCTCGGCCAAACCATTTTTCAAAGTAAGGGATGTTAATTAATGTAATAAATTTAGCATGTGGGGAAAAATACATTCCTTTTACACATAGAACTAAAATACTGCATAGCTTTGGTATATAAACTAGAGTTGAGCTAAGAAACTTCACCTCCTAATTTTAATTCTGGTTTTACTATTTAATCTGCCTCCCCTTGTAATTCAACACGGTATTCCTCAGGTCTACACTTACACCTAAAAAAAAGGTGGAAGTGCAACTCTGAATCAGCCCCTAAGTTCCATTATAATGCCAGAAGGCCTATGGTTTAAAACCTTTCTATCCACCTGAGTTGACTTTGTGGTGATTGCAATTCAACTAGGAGCCAGGCTGATCGGACTTGTCTAGATTTTAATGTAGATATGGTTCCTATTATTGGGTCATAGTTTGTGCCCACCTACAACAACACAACTGATCAATCTTTGACCTTCCAACCAATGAGGATGGTGAAAAAAAAATGTTTAGAGCCCTGGTGTGATTGGACATGGTGATATGCATGGTGCAAGGTTGATATATACAAACCTGGATTTGGTCGTTATTTCTGTAACTGAGAATATGTTTTAAGAAGTTTATCAGTAACATGCAGTAATAGACTTTTTTTTTTTTACTAACCTATTAACCTTTTCCTCCTTCTCCACCTCCATTTCAAGGGAAGAAGAAGAATTACTGCTATTAAAAGTATTGTTTATGACTCTTTAATAAAGGATAGTGCCTTGCTCTTCTCAGTCATTTATGTGTGCTATAAAGAAATAAACGTAGGAAGTATGTTTATAGGTGTGCCATGATTAAATCCATTTTAACACATGGTTTAATAAAAACAGCTGCAAAAACCATATGGCAAGAAAAACACCATGTAGGAGGGGGATCTATTCATCCAGTGGTTTTCAGAGTTAGGAAAGTTTATCCTCCAAACTCAAGGCACAAATCTGAATCTAAAATCAATAGTTAGGTGTAATGCTGTGATATGGATAAACCTCCGAACTGGGCAGTCTCCATGACAATATGCTGTTCTGTACTGTCTACACTCCGGAAAGAGGTGACGATTGTTCCCATGGTGAGAGCAGGACATGCATTCCACTGGCTGCCTGTCACTGCTACAAATGGAAAAAGTGGGAAGTAAAGATAATGAAGGGACAAGGAGAGGAATAGGCCAAGTCATTAACAGCTGTGCTTCTGAAATAGTGCTTTCAGCCTCCGCACCTGTTACAGAGAGGCTGTTAAACGCTGTTTACATAGGGAAGATCTCCTTGTCTTTCTTTCTTCTTATCGCTTTACATTTATGTATTCTAGCGTTTATACAGCCAGAACTCCTCAACTAATGAGTCCTATCAGGGGTGATCACAGCACTAGGCGTTAAATGACTAAATTATTTCCAGGTGCCTACTAATGGTGGTGTCAAAGATTTATGTAGCTCACTTCAGTTTGCTGTATTTTTTAATGCTTATGCAATTGGCTCCTTGAGTAATTGTGTAGGCTATAAGGTCCACTGCCATTGTACAGAACGCTCTCAAGCAGCGCTTACTAGCAGTGAGAATCCCGAAGAGGGACAAAGCCAGACCCATCCAAAACTCAACCCTGTTCCAGGCACCCATGACCATATATGGTTAAAACTCCACCCATTTTTTCATAAGCCCCTCCCTTCTTATGACCCGCCAGTCAGTACAGTTCAGCAATAAGAGGGACAGTTAGGGGATATTCATTTTATTGCACAAATCTTCACTGAAAAATCTATATGCACTGACACTGGTTGTAGGCAGTAGAGCTATTTATAATAAGAACCTGTGTTTTGAATTTGTGTTAATTTTAGGTATGGGATTAAAGCTTGGCATAGATTCAGATTCAGTACTAGGCTATAATCAGAATCCTTATGTTACCCTTATATTATTAGCCTGTTAGGTGAGTTTTCTTTCTCTTTGCCAAACATCTGAACGATAAAACTGTTCCTTAAACAATGGCTGTCTTGTTTTCTGATACTGGCTGCTGTTTTGAGCTCATATAAACCGTTTTGCTTTGTATTCACCATTGGAGATACGACAGCTCGAATCACACTGATAGAGATACTGGATGAGAAGTGTGAGAGGAATACACCACAATGATCACACTGCAGATAGGGAGAAGAACTCTGTAAGCCATTGCTGCTCCCAAGCTTCTTGTGTTTCATCTGTTCGCTAAGAATAGGTTTCCTTTTATTACAGCTGTTGCCGTAGGCCCAGCATCTCAGCCTTGAATAATGCCCTGATTATCAATCCATTTTCCAGGGATATTTTAAGAACTTTTGCTTCTAATTAAAATTCTGTGCCGTTTATTCTGGTGGCTTCTGCTGGAATTCCCAGAAATTCATAAGTAGTCCACACCATGAACTGTATCCAGAGATCTTCCTTCTTCCGTGGGCTTGTATTGGATCATGGGCGCTTTTACTTTCAACCTACGGTAATTAGAGCGCATTGGGCCTTTTTTTTTTTTTTTTTTTTTAGACTCTTGGAAGGTGTTGGAGTGTCATTTCACCACAGAGGAACTTGTGTTGTAGGAGTGGTTGTGGTATGTGTGAAAATGTGTGTATGTATATATGTGTGTGTGTGTGTGTGTGTACATATAGATATATATAATGTGTGTATGTGGTATATGTATGTGTGGTACATACCCCTAAATAAATAACTTCTAAGACGACGACTGTGCCATATTGACATAAGATACCTTGTTAACCCTAATTACGGTAAATATTAAGCCTTTGCGAATTCGCCTATCCCCTGCAGATTTGCCAACAGAATAAAAAACATTGCATTTTTAGTAAAGGCAAAAGCTGCATGTTCTGCTTTAAAAGATACCCATCTTGCTGGGTTTTGTCTATTTCCAAACACTTATGTTTCCCAGCCAAATAGTAAACTATCTTTGATTTAGTGACACAGTCAATGTATTTATCCCATTATGATCAGGTAAACAGACAGACAAAATGAACCCCAGAGAGGTGGAGCTTTACCAATGTGGGTGGAGTTACATAAAAAGAGGTGTGTTTTGGACAGAATGTGGCTGACTTTGTCTAAATATTGCAAGTTAAAAAAAAAAGCAGCATTCTTTACATTGTGCGGTGCCGGCTCTTTCATCTCTGCATAGAGACTGTTGACTGCACTTACGTTTCTCACCCCTCACTGACTGCAATATATAATGGATCTGGCATTCTCCCAAAAGCATGCGGCTTCTTCCCAAATCCTTGTCAAATCATTTTTGTGCTGCTAAACCCTGCATAGAACCCCATCCAGGTCATTTTGGTGATTTTTTTTTTTTCCCTCTGTTAACTCTCCTGTCCAGATTCCTGGTGAAACGCACATTTATTTAGATTGCTAGCAATTGTATATCCCTCTGACATTATGGTTCAGAGGCTGAAGATAAGAACTTAAAGTTACACCTGGGCTAAACCATGTTGATTTCTGGGGGAGTCAATTTAATTTTATTCTATGCATGCAGGGAGAATGCTTTGCTTTTACTTATTGCACACAGATACCTGATCAGCTTCACTTTTAAACTGCTAATTAGACTTGAGCTGGGAAACATCACCTTTTAACTATAATACTGTTACAACAAACTGAGCTGCAGGTTTGGAAAAGTGGAGATGTTGCCCATAGCAACCAATTAGATTCTGTCTCTCACTTTCCTATTACATACTAGAGAATGTCAGCTAAAATCTGATTGGTTGTTATGGGCAACATTACCACTTTTCCAAACCCGCAGCTTAGTAAATCTGGCCCCGGATCTCACTTTCTATGTTTTAGAAATCAGAAAATGGAGTTTTGTAGATAATCCTGGTGCCGTTTTTATTCTGCGCGTTCATAGCTTATATCTTTTACAAATATCTGCAAGATTTCCTATTGTGTCACTGGTATTATGCATAAAATGGAGAGCTTTGTAATAAAATCATTTTCCACCATACTGTTTTATTGTAATGTGCTTCTCTTTCAGAGCTGCTACTGTAGGGTATAATATAATGGTAGCTGGTGCTGACCTTTCTCGTGTCAGCATGAATAGGACATTCACGGCTTTCCCCAGTCTGAACCTCAGCCCTTCATATTTGTAAATGGAGAACATTCTTTCCATTGTTTAAGGGTCCTTGTTTTTGACACCATTTCCCACACACTCTTGATCCTGGGCATTGGCCGTGGGGTTCACGACTGGGCTGTCGCGCATAAAGAGACCACTCACATGTCAAAACGTCTGTGTCTTGTGAGTGTGGGCATATTGGTGCAAATGTGTGAATGCGTGCCAGACAATTTACACACACACCAGCCTTTATGTTCCCTGATTGTTACTAATAAATGCCTATTGAAAGGTGAACATGCTTAAAGAATCTTTATTGTGGCGATATATCCAATTGTCTGGTTTTTTTTTTTATTTGTTTGTTTTTTTACCTGGCTTATCACAGACTTGAAGGGCTAGATTTACTAATTAGAAGTGGAGATGTTGCCCATAGCGACAAATCATATTCTAACTCTCACTTTCCTATTACATACTAGACAGAGGCGGAACTAGCGAGTTGTGGGCCCAGGTGTAAAAATGATGCTTTGACCCTGATGATATCCCAGGTAACCCAGTGGGGAGCTTCAGCGACACTGTCATGATGACTGTGGGCCCTTGTATCAGCATGGGCCTCGGTGCCATTGCACCTGTTGCACCAATGGTAGTTCTGCCCCTGATATTGGAGAACGGCAGCAATAATCTGTTTGCTATAAGCGACATCTCCACTTTTTCTGTTCCGCAGTTGAGTAAATCTAGCCCTTAGACTTACAAAAACAAGACATACCAAGTCCTGGGATGTAAATGGCCACTTTTGGACAGACCTGTGACCTTCATACGCATTTCATGATCTGCAAATGACATGGTAGTTGTGCCTTAAACATATGCCCCAAATATTTAGTGCTGTTATTGTTGCTGTTCAATGAAATTGTAGAAATCTTGTTTATGAGTTGTATTTTTATACATTCTCTTTTTAGAGAAGAAACCAAATTGGTTAGATCACTTTATATAATGCTTGCACAGGTAATGCACAGACTAGTGTCTATTATCCAAGGGCTATCTTCACTTTTATAACACCAGCATACAGGTGGCAGTATGAAAGTCTGGGTTGCATAGAGAGGGCATATTTAGACTGGTTGCTGTCCCCGTTCCAGTGGGCTGCCTTTGGAAATAGAGACAACTGAGTTCCTTTTTCGACAGTCTCTATTTTGAATAGGCAGCCATTTTAGAATCCTTTTTTTTTTAAGAATGGGTCAGTGTGCCAATCGGCATACTCACCCATTAGGTTTCTCAGGACCCACCGCTGACAGCTCCAGAGGTAAGTAATCTCTCAGGGGGCTTAGGGTTGGGGCCGTGGAAGACAAGGGTTAGGGTCTGGGTGTGGTGAGGGGGGCTATAGAGAGAAGGGAGGGTTAGGGTCAGGCTAGAAACAAGGAAGGGTTAAGGTCAGGCTACGGGTTAGGAGGTAGGGTTAGGGTCATGCTGCGGAGAAGGGAGGGTTAGGTTAGAATTAGGGGACGAGTTGGGTATAGTTATTTAGGCTTACCTATTGGAGTATCCTGTTCGGTGCCCTGGGGATCAATTGCTGTGCCTCATCGAGGCATAAGCAATCCATATCCCAGCCAGTTCCAAACTGGCTTGGAAAGAACAGCCCTATTTTGGGACCTACACCCTATGTAAGCTGCTTTGTAATAAAAAGACAGGTCCTCTTGCTGATGCAACCCTGCCCCTCTGTTGGCAGTGACTTTCCTCTGCAGTGCTGCATTTGGCTAGCAGGGATGCTTGTGTGGAATTGGGGGTGGGTGGCACAGATCATTATCTACCCTATAGCCTAGGAATTACCGGCAGCTATAGGGGCCCTTCTTGTTTAATACACAATAGCAGCACTCAAAAATTTAATATCCCTCCTTTTATACCTCCCACCTCCAGGTATGTGAGTATGAGTCTCGCAGGTCAGACAGAGCCACAATGACCGCTGAATGTTGCTGGGGCACTCGAGCACTCTGTGAGGGCTTGGAGAGGTGTTGGGGAAGTGTCGGAAAGGTGTGAATGTTGGGTTTTTATGTTATCCTGGGCATGGGCTGTAAAGCCCCCCAGCATTAGTGAATGCTTTGATGCCTACTGTATTCAGAGTTCATTCCCAGTCTATATCATGATCTTCCTTTTTGGGAGCTTTTAAACATTAAAAGTATTAAGTGAATTTTCTAGTATTTGTTTTAAATAATAAATATTGGTAATGATATTTGATGGGGCTCCTTCTAATTTTTTACCTAGGGAAAAACTCTGCATATAGTTGAGCAGTTATGGCCATAACGCTAAAGCCTTTGATGAGCTTTGTCTATACCATCTGTAGCACCTCAGCTGCTGGCTTGCAGTGTCCACATCAGTGTGTCAGCTCTGTGACCTTGAATAAAGGGCTGGTGATGGTGGATAATAATTACCCCTTCTTGATTTGTCCATTACATTGTTCTTATAAATATTGTTCTTCAGCTTTAACCATTTTGTGGACAGCTGCAAAATATCTCATTCTTGAGGTGTTTTTTTTTTTTTATCCTATCCTTGCTATGGAATGTAGCCAAATTCTTCCTCACCTCTCTCCTACCCCATGGATACACCGTCACAATGATCTACTCCCTTTTCAAGAGACAGCCACAGTCTCAGACCTAATCTACCTCCTCCTCTCGCTTGTGTATATTGTGTTTCAACTTGGTTGGAAGTTGCTGGCAAGCTGCGTTTCCTGATACAGTTTCACACACTAAGTCACCTCCGTTCCTTGTTAAGGGTCAACGAGGTCAATTCGGAGCTGCTGAAACAACAAAGGTGTCTTACTGTCTTCAGAGCTTCAACTACATGCAACAAAACCTAAAATCTATTCCCTAGCTGGCATCGAGAGTCCCTGTATGCACAGAGAAATATTTCTTTGCACTGTATTGAGGAAAACACCTTAGCCAATAAATAGGCTAATCTGCCTTCAAAAAAAACCAGGCAGTTTATGAACCGTGGAAAATCCCATGTAATGGATTTCCTTTGATGTTATGCACCTACTTTTACGCTGCTTGCATATCCTTTTAGCTAGTAAGTGTCTGGATTTTAGGGTAAAAATACATTTAAACGTATTGCTTTTTTTTCAAACAGTATAGTTAAAAAGAAAGAAACAAACTAAATGATATGCAAGACTGCACACAAAGGGCCCTAGATTGTGCTGATGTATAAATGAGGTTTCCCTCTTTTCTCTAAAAATTTTGTGTTTTTTCATCTTTTTATTTATTTATATTTTTTTGGACGTTTTTGATTCTTGTTCTTTTTTTTCCGTTCTTGTTTACCTCTGTATTAAAAACAAAGGACTGGTTGTAGATTTAGTAGTTGTGGCAGTTTTCCTACATTTTATTGGAGCCACATTCTAAGTTCTCTAACAAAGATATACACCCAGACTAAGGCAAATTTATTCAGCAGTCATTAACCTACCAGCATTTTTTTTTTTTTTTTTGTGTGGGAGGAAACCGGAGCACCCGGAGGAAACCCACTTAGACACGGGGAGAAAATAAAAACTCCACACAGATAAGGCCTAATCTGGGAATAAAACTCAGGACCTGTGCTACTCAATGAGCCACAGAGTTTCCATAATCTTTATTAAATCTTATTAAAGTTAAATATTAAATATTTTTTGCCTGTGTGGTTCTGACATTCCTGGCTTTAATTTGTTTAGCAATGTTCCGAATGGTGCCAGCAAGAGAGGAGTTTGGTGATTGTTTCTGGGTTTATATAGAATATCTCCAAAAGCAGTGATTATTATTAACATAAAATGTCTGTCTATTGAATGCTGGTGTTGGCACTCCTAAAAAAAATTCTAGCACTCGGAGGACAGTGGTTTTTGAAAGTCTGCCTTTATCGCCTGCTACTGACACGGATTGGAACTCTTAATTACTATGCTGGAAGCAGCATCAAAAGATAAATTTACCTCCCTGATGCTTGTAGGAAGGAGAGACACAGAAAGTGGGTAATGAGCTATTACTGGGGGCTTGTCTCCAGATCTGAAGTATAGAAGAATGGGGCTCATGTTGCTGCTGGCTAAAAACATTAAAAGCCTTTAAAGAGAGTCTATTTATAATGGTTGCTAATGGTTCAATTTAAAAGAGAAAAAAAACCCTGTAAAAAACTGACCACAAATTATTAATCTCCATTTTGTTATGACATTAGGTCTGTGTTATAAATGGCTGTATTGTTTAGGGATTTGGATCATAGTTTCCTGTTCCTCTATCCTTGTGCACTGGCTACAGATGTTAAAGCTTTCAAAAACCCGTTTTCTTTTTTTCTTTTTGTTTACAGCTAATATCTACAGTGTCTTCTCTGATCGTAGAATGGTAGAAGTTCCGGTGTCTTTAAATTTTTTTTAACCTTTTTCTTTATTGCAGTAACAGGGTGTCCAAATAACCAAACTTGTAAAAAGCAGTGTGAGAGCTAGGTGCATACAGCATTGGGCATCGCAGAACATTTTAAGCAGACCAGTATACAACATGTTGGGGTGGGGCGGAGGAGACCACAGGGGGAAAGGAAAATCGGGAGATCAAATTGAGTCTCCTTGGAGACTTCCTCTCGAGAAAAGAATTGTTGCGGGGGGTGGGGGGGGGTTACTGCCAGGCAAGAAGATGGAAAGTTATGAAGAGGGACCTCTGGCTAAACCATAGGAGTTTGATGGGGTCCAGGCTGTGGTTAAGGGATAAGGGTGGGTGGACAACTAAGGAACCAAACTAGATCTCTGAGGTGCTAAGAGATTTTTTTACCCCATACAAGCCAGACGTGTGTGATGACATTAGACATCGGAGAGGGAGTTGTGACTTCAAAGACTACACTACAGACCTGATTCACAGTTAAGAAAATACTGGTTTTTAGGTATATTTAAGAAGGGAATTACTGTGCATGCGTAGTACTTTATTATACTCAATTTACATAGGACTTAAGAACGGGACGGCTCTGAATTACCATTATGAACCTATTTCTTCAAGGTTCGTAATGACTTAAGAATGAAGGGGCATATCAGGAAAATTAAGAAAGAAGATAAGAAGATTAGGGGGAGGGAGGCATTTAAATGAGGAAATCTGCACGCGGTTAGGCAAAAACTTTCTTAATTAGCCATCCTATGCACACAACTACGGAACTAAAGGTAAGGTAATCCTGTAAATCTGTTAAGAAGCTAAAAACCGAGGGAGTGTCGGGAGTTGCCTTTCTACTTTTTGCGTAAAATTAAGAACCTAAATCATTCTTAATTGTGAATATGGTCCTACATGTTTTACTTACAATGCAATATTGTTTGTTCAGTAAATTTAGAAGTTTTAAATGAAGCAATCTAACAGTGTCATGTACTTTGCAATGATCAGGCATGATTGTCGCGGCGCCTTAGACACTAATCCAGTATTGTTCCAAACGCTCATGTATTGTGTGAATGAGACAAACATAGAAAGTGACGGCAGATAAGGCTCTTATCCACGGCCCATCCAGTCTGCCCATTTGTTCAAAACTATACCCTCAATTTAGTTTACAATTTAGGATGTCTTTATATTTATCCCAAGCATGTTTAAACTGCTCTACTGTATTGGCCTCAACCACCCAGAATAACTGTAACAAAATCATGCTTGGCTTAGAAGAGCATTTATTGACATTGGAAAAGGGTGGAGGGATGACCATGGGTCCTTGGGCAAAGGGATGGGGAGAAGATGCTAGAAGGTCTCTGACCTTATCCCAGAAGAGGCTCGTTCATATATAGTTATGTGCATTACAGTTATGTGGACACCTGTTATGGTTGTTTTCAGGTCAGTTATGTTTATATGTTTCTCAGATTGGAATAATATCTAGCATATTTCCCTCCATTTGTGTGTGCTGGGTTGTGGACCAATTCAACCATTCCCTCCTCCTTTAATCTACTAAAGCATAGATATCACTAACTACAAGCCCCGATTATTAGAGTTAAAAAGAAGAATTTCAGCATATTGCGTTATGGGGTATATGTCTTATTATATTTTTATGTCTTCCTTCGGGGTTCATATCCAGTGCAGTCTCATTTTCTAGAATTTTATATGAAATTACATCTAATCTTATTATTTTAATTTTTTATTCTTACCTAGGTATGATGGCCTTTATTTGTTATTAAGTATGACCTGAATAACTTGCATTCATACTTTCTTATAATATATATAGTATAGATATTTATTTACCCCTACAATTTTTTAAGGATGTGGGTTATGTAGTAATTGGAATTAATTATCTCCTGTTACTAGTAGTCATTAATTGATTGTCTAATTGAATAACTATGATTTATTTGTTTATGGTAACTAAAAAAAGTAAGTATTTTGAAGGATATTTAGTTAATTATGTAAAATAATTTCATAATTTTTTTGTTTTTTTATTTTTGTAGATTCTGATGTTATAAATGTTTATTATGAGCAAACTCTTTGTTTTGTCTTTTCATTATTTATGGAATTATATATGTTATCCATTTGTGATATTCATTTATTTGTTGAATAGCTCCATAATGGCACTGCTAGACCTAAACAGGCCTCTGTGACTCCGGGTATTAAGTAAATAATTGATATTCTGCCTTTAATAATGTGACCACAGGAAACCGCTGAGCTATGCAGAGAAACACGTCAAGATTTTGCTGATAGGCTTGACCTGAATTGTGCGGATACATTTTAGTTCACTGTGGCAGAACACATGGATATAAAACATTGCATGCTCTCCCACCAGTTGAAACTATATATTGGCAGCTGTCAAATAACAGTTGAGCGGTGCTGATCATATTTGGCTGAACGTATCCTACCCCTAAATCCAAAAGGGGTTGATACAGTCTGCAAAACTTATACAATGCTCATTGGACTGCAAGGAATATCTGCACCCATTTCCCCCCAGGCCCATTAACAACCGGACAGAACTTTCCTATAATCTCTATCATATAAGGGATACTAGGGAGTCATATTGCAGCTGCTACGCTCCTTACCGTTGGGAAGTCTGAGAGCATTGTATGTATTTGAACCAATTACCGCAAGCATTATACTGGATATTTATCACATTACCATCTGCATTTGAATATCATTCAGCATTCTGGGTCAGGTGCTATATAATTGAATGTATTTATGGTTATGATTATAATTTTATGGTGTTTTTGCATTTCTAAAAGGATTTTTTTTTAAATATAGTAATCGGAGCTAGTAACCATTTTTTTTTCTCTTTTTATTTTGTTATGGAGTATACATATTCGTGGATTGATGCACATGGCTCTGTTCACATTCCGTTATAAAAGGTCACATATCTGATTTTCAAGGCTTTGCTTGTGTTGAGTACGCTTTCATAAAGAGGTTGACACCAGATGTTTCTCCATTTAAATCAAAGTTCTTATGTTTTGGCTTGTTTTTATAACATTTTCTATTCCTGTGGAAGTTTAAAGTGGGGAGTGTTTAGACAGACATGACACCTGTTGCTCCTTAATGGCGGTGTCATTGCTGCTGTTTTGTGAAATGGAATGACTTCCATCTGAGCAGGAATATAAAAAATTTACCCCATCCAAACAGGCAAGAGGGGTGGGGTAGGAAGGGTAAAATTCTGGTGGCAATACTGTTTGTGGGATAATAACCTGATCTGTAGACATTACTGCATAATCATGTGATCTGTAGACATTACTGTGTGGCATAATCATGTGACCTGGAGACATTACTGTGTGGCATAATCATGTGACCTGGAGACATAGCTGTGTGGCATAATCATGTGACCTGGAGACATTACTGTGTGGCATAATGTTATGATATAGGGTCATTACTATGTTAAAAATGTTTATCTTGTTTTTCTATAATCTATTATTCCAACGGGTAGCTTTATCTTAATGACCCTTTCATATTATAACGGAAAAAAAAACCCCTCATACACTAGCTTTAATGCCACAGAAAACTTTATCTTGTGACCTTGCGTTGCCCAGATTTATTATTGTGTTCCCAGGCTTCAATATGTTATTGAAATTCAATGAAACGCTCATTTGCTTTCTCTGAGTAACCAGGAATTGATCATTAATGAAATGTTTGTATTACAGGGTCCTTTTTATGAACTACTGACCCAGCAAGTGAAAATCCCTGTTCTTATTGCAACCCACGGACCATGACTGAAGAAATGGAGCGCCCTAGGAGTGGGCTGAGTGTGGCCAGCAGTGTCGCCACCACCGCCTCTGTCAGCCTTGGGTCACGGGTGAGTGCAGTTTAAACACAATATAAAAATAATCCTGCTTTAACTAGGCGAGTATCTGCAAGAGAAGAGGCCTTTCTATAACTGCACAGTGACTTCATGCTACGGAAAGTTTATAATGTGTTTGGAGTTCTGCCTCCCCATTTAAACTCAAGGTGTAAACTGTGCATATAGCAAGCATACATACATACATACATACATTATCGCCACCAGAAAATGCGAACTGACATCACATATAGATGGAATGTCCTGGACCTACGGTTATGATTCACCTGCAGTCCTTTCCTGCTTTTAGGTTCACCGATGTTCAACCTGGTACAGCTCTCTTGCAGCAAATATTAGCGGTAGGATCCTGTTAATAGTTGTTGCTGAAGAGCTAAGGTCCATATCGGCGGTCTCCCTCTTCCCCTCTCTCCCAGCACAGGGGAGAAGTCCCAGCAGCTCCCCCTAATGGCTGCCTTGAATGCACACATACATGGAATTAGTATACTTGAGAATGTAGCCTAAAGACTTTTTAAGGATCGGGACAGTGACCCACATTTGAGTGTGCTTTAAGTAGGCTGCATAGAGTGAATCGGATTCAGACCTTGCTGCGATAGACCTAATCTGGGGATGGCTTAAGTTTATACACCTCCTTATTGTAAAATTTAAATAGATTTCTCCCCTCCCCTCATTTTTCAACGTTAAATTCCTTCCAGAAGAGAAGATCCAGCCCCATACTGAAAGTGTTCTGTTAGCAAATGAAAGTTCCATAAATCACCATACTAAGATTGGTTCAGCCAGCAAAATGGCCACCGTGTGTGTGTGTGTGTGTGTGTGTGTGTGTGTGTGTACAACAAGGTATCTTTGATTCTGTCTTTCTTGTTTTGCAGGGTATTTTTAATCTCTCAGAATCCATATACCGTATTTCCCCATGTATAAGACGCACCTTTTTTGGAAAAATATGGTGTCCAAAAACAGGGTGCGTCTTATACAGGGGGGCTACCTTATTAGCATCCAGTCGTAGTCTGACTCCAGACCAGCACCACTGGTCTGGAGTCAGACTGCGGCTAAACGCTAAAATGAAGTCTAGCTCCAGTTCCCTCCCCTCCAAAGATTTCTTACCTTTACGGATCATCCACTGCGCGGGACTGCAGCCACAATATGAAGTCCCGCAGTGTCCGAGACAGGGATATGAAGTCCCGCGGTTACAACCTGTGACCGCGGGACTTAATTTCCCAGTCTCAGCCACCGCAGGACGTCATATTCTGGCCGCAGTCACGCTTGGTGGATGATCCTGAAAGGTAAGAAAACCTGAAAGAGGGGAGAGGGGGCTTTTCCCCATGTACGAGATGCACTTTTTATTTTGGGACCCCAAAATTAAGGTGCGTCTTATACGGGGGTGCGTCTTGTACATGGGGAAATACAGTAATAGCGATGTTACAAATCTTGCACTCTGTTTGCTGGTATTAATTATATTATTCTGAATATTTAGATTTATTGTTCTACAGTTATTTATAAAGCGACTACATATGTTATGGTTCTTTACAAAGAATAAGTAATCATTCCCATCAGTCAATGCCCCCTGTGTAGTATATAATCTGTATTCCCTGTGCATACGTGAGGAATGCTTTTGATTACTGCCAATTAACGTTGGAGTTTTAAGGAGAATGGCTGGAAAGGAAAGCACATGAATTTACACCCATGTTGCTGACTTCTTGTTTCTCATGGAAAGCCACATGGGTCGGGGCTTAAGTGTGTAATTTATGCAAATTATACCTGAAAAACCATCCACTGCCTGATTAAAGCTGTCATTCATAGGGGTTACTAAGAATGGGACATGACTTGATGTCATTAAGCCCCACCCGGCCTTAGTAACGCTTGAGGCAGTGATTTGCATTAAATCACTGCCTCAAGTGCAGATATGGGAGATTTTCTGGCTTGAAATTCCAGGAGAGTTGGCAGCTTCACACTACACACAATGATCTAAACCACTCTAAATTCTTTGCTACAATGACTTGTATTTATAACATATCACTGTTCATAGATTGCCTATGCTATGCATTCAAGAATATTTATTTCCAAATACATTATCTAGACAGCATTGGATAGAACAGACAGGCAGCCTTTCCCAGGATGCTTGAATAGCATAGGTTGAGCGAATTCCTAGCAAAGCATGATGGGATTTGTAGTTTTGCAAAATAGGGTTGCCTTTGATAGACTGATGGACATTCTTTACTGATCGGATCGGCTTGGTCTAATACAGGCCACAAATTCAAATATGGTCCTTAGGTTTCTTTGAACTGTTGGGTCTTGTAGCTTTTTTTTTTTTTTTTATTCAACCCATCCCCCTTTTTTTCCATTTGAATGTTTATTACCAGGGCCGGATTTGGGGGTCAAGCCAAGTCCCCTTGTTATGATAGTGTATGTTGTCCTTCTGGGAGACAGATTACATAACAGAGCTCATAGCCAGGAGTCACAGTACTTTGGAACATCTGTGAGTTAGGACAGCGGGTGCCAGCACCCTTCAGATGGTTTGGCACAGTACAGATGCCCTCTTGTACCCTCTGTACTGGGCAGGGGCCTCACAATCATGTCCACTGAAATAGGCAACATAATTATTGCTTCTGAATATATTAACCCCTTGTTCTGTCTTATTTTTTTTTTTCTCCTTAGCCATCAACAAGATCAGTGAAAAGAGTGCACACGTTTGGAAAAAGAGAATATTCCATTAAGAGAGACCCTAATTCTCCGGTGGTAATCAGAGGCTGGCTTTATAAGCAGGTTAGTAATCCTAATGACTGCAGAACGTATTGATGAGGAATATTTCATTGCAAAACATATATTGAATGCATAGGTTATACAGTTGCAAACTGGCTGGAAAATTGATTGCTTCTCCTCTGTGAGGCTGAAGAAAGAAGCTGGAGCTGCGAATAGTGACTATTGTAACCAGGAGCAACATTTTTTGTTGGGGGTGGAGGAGGGCAAGATTTAAGCCCTTCCCTTGGTGCCCTCCTGCAGCCTAAGCCTAAAACTCCCCTGTAATACTCACCTCTTAAAATCTTCTAATTGGTGCTATATTCGAAATAGAGACAGACGAAAATGAGCTTTCAGCTGTCTCCTATTTTGGAAGCATCCCTACAGTAACAAATGTATAGATGGGTACAAGTAATAGGTCTCCCTCTAGTGTTGGTATTTAAATAACTTTTAAGTCATAATAGTGCTGTGTAGGAAAAAATAACAATTGTTTTGGTTCTGATAGAGGTTTGTTTCTTGCAGGACAGTTCCGGCCTGCGACTATGGAAAAGACGATGGTTTGTGTTGTCCGATTTTTGCCTGTTTTATTACCGAGGTAATTTGAAACATTGTTTGTTTTCACCTTTTAGTTTTTCAAAAACAAGAGTATTTTTTTTTACTCAAGCTTCAATCGTCTTCAAATTTTATTTACCCCATTATATATACATTTTTTGTATATTTCATATAGATAGTAGAGAAGAGACTGTACTGGGCAGTATACTCTTACCAAGCTATGAAATATTACCTGCAAGCCCTAGAGAAGTGAAAAACAGAAGATTCAGTTTTAAGGTGACTTTTTGTTTAATTTTGTGTGTTGTATATTTGTGTGTAAGTATATATGTATATATA
>WWET01004695.1:37072-54568 GCA_011038615.1 Limnodynastes dumerilii | reverse complement strand
AAAAAAAATTCAGAGATATAATAAAATATATATATATATAATGTGTAACATTTATGTAAAACTCAACTGTTGACAATGACATTTTGACCGGTCTACAGTTGAACCTGTCGACTGGCAAGGGGTGTATGAATATTATATAGGGGAGAACTGTGCACAGAAACATAGAATGTGACTGCAGATAAGAGCCACATGGCTTGTCAATCTGTAATAAGAAGACTAAAGTGAGCTAGAAAATGAACACGTGCCACTAAATTGCGTCAGAGAAAGTTAGTTATCCATTTTGTGGTCTTCCCAATGTTGCAGTAGCTGGAACATCCAACAAGAACAACATAGCTTTGCATTTCTTTCTTATGCTGTCTGCTACTGTTTGTTTGTTTTTTATCTAGGTGTATATAGCCTGAAGAGATCACCAACATTTAATACTCTGTAACCAATCTCAGTGTACTAATCTTCCAGGCGGAACACCCTGGCATGAGGACCTATTACTTTGGAGCCGACACACAAGAAGACATGAATGCCTGGATCCGTGCCATGAACCAGTCTGCTCTGGTAGTCGGTGACCACAAAAACAAGTATGCATATTGAATGTCTTATTTGATATTGTACATGTCTGGAAGACACTGGAGTCTGTGAATAGAACATCTCCTATCATTTAACAGTGGCTCCCAGCGAGAATCTTAATGAAACTATGAATAAATGTGCTGAAAGACAGCTATAAAGTCCCCATTGAGCTCAGGGCTCTGAAGAAACTGGATGGGTGGAATTAAATCCACCTTAAAAAAGGTTTTAGGGAAAATTTGCTGAAATACTTGACACAATGAAATAATGTGTTTGGTTTCATTCTATAAAATTCCGCTTTGGGAAATCAAATAAAATTCCCAATATTTAGTGTTATATTGAGTTTGCTCCTAAAATTTAGCAGACAACCCTTGTTCATTCACTGTGATTTGTTTATGATGAGCTGTTTTTTTGTTATTTTATTTCTACAGGAGTAACCATGGTCACAACCTGACCCCACAGGATGAGCTATATGCCAGCTATGAGGATTTCTCCCACTCTGCAGGTGATGATGGCAAAAGTGCCGAGTCTTTGGAGATTGCCCACCTGTCTGACACCAGATCGAATGACGAGAGTTCCAGTCTCCCAGAACAGGACAGGAATGGGGACTTGGAGAAGGACCACATATTCAGTGGCCTGAGGGAATCCTTAACAGATGCAATGCAACACTACACATCTATATCTCAGAATGGATCCGTCCCACCACCCACTCCAGAGAGTTCTTTAAAAGATGTGGAATTCCCCTATAGCAGGCAGGAAGTGGAAAGCAAGATGTCTCTGGAGGGTAAAGACTCCATTCCAGAGGATGAAGAGTGGGTGCCTTTCCATAAGGATCAGCCGTCTTCTGAGTAAGCAGCGTTTGTTGTATGGCATGAGGGGTACAATAATTTTCACGTCAGAGTTAAAATGACTATACTTTGTGAGTTGTTTTCTATGTCATTTGGGATATGTTGGCAATTTAATTATGTTCTTTTTTTCACAGGTCTTACAAAGCCAGGAGTCCTCCGAGACATCCTCAAAAGGGATTTGAATGCCCACATGATGAATATTCCTCTCCTCACTCCCGCTCTGCTCCTTCATCTCCTGCCGTTGTTCCTACTCATATTCATAGAGCTGATGTTGTGGACAGGAACTGGACCCCAAGAAATGACAAATTAATTGCACAAATTGAGCCTCTTGAAACTCACGATGAAAGAAACACTACTCCGCTTTCTTGCTCTCCCTCAATGGCTCCAACATGCCCTTCACCTGAACGAATAGAATATGTAGTTCACAGGTTCATTAAGGCTTCAAGATCACAATCTCTTCCACCAACCCCCTCTGAGGTTTCTAAACACAGGATGGTGAAGAGAAGTCCTCCTTCTAGTATTCAATATGGCAGCCCAATGACTTGTGAGAAAGTTCTCCACTACTCAGAAAGTTCTCAAACAACCCCAGCACAACCTGTTGGCAGCCCCACCAAAAAAGATATGACTATTACACCAAGTCTCAGTCCAAAAGTAAAGTCACATCAGCATAGGACTGCTTCAAATGAGGATGTGTTTGTAGCTGTGACTGGTTCTCCTTCCCAGGGAAGGATAACTGTTAGATCCAATACCCCAATTGGAAGGGTGGACATCCTGCCTTCAGAAGACAGAATTCCAAATTCCGGAACCATCAGAAATAAAGAAGAAAGACCAGGTGAATATTTTGTAACCAGTTCCAGGACCAGAAATCACATGGTAAAGTCTGCATCAAGGCCACAAACTCCATCCGATAGGTATGATGTTTTGCCATCGGATGATCTTTACTCCGCATCAACAATGTCAAAGGCAACTAATCGATACCCAAGGCGATCCCAGCCTTTGGGGGCGGAAGAAGAACGTCTTGGGGATGGGTGCGTTATTAGTAGAGCTCATGGGTATCCCAACAGCCGAATGCAAATAAGACCTAATGGCCCATCAGAAAGGGTAATTGTTGAAGACTATCCTCCAGAACTTTCTCTAACTCCATCACTAAGAAGACATAGAAGCCCAGGACCAAGGGTTGGTTTACTTTTTTTCTTATTGCGTATCTTCTAATTATAATAAATTCAATCCAAGGTTAGAAGTGAATCAAATAAGGAGAAGATTCTTGCAGTATTATATAAAATTGCTGTCCATACTCTTCATTTAACGTTAAATGTCACCAGAAAGCCTGTTGTGCCCTCAACATTTCATCCCACTGAATTTCTTTATTGCAGAACAATGTAGGCTTGTATATGTTCTAAACCGCTACACATTATTATAGCCACAAGCAAAAAATGACAGTGCTTAAGGTAAAGATTAATTCTTTTTAGAAACCTTGCAAAGAATGAAATAAAATAGAAAACACTGGTCTAAGATGAAAGATTTTTAATAGGTCTAGAATGAAATTTCACTGGTAGTGATATTAGTTTTAAAAATATATCATCAAACAATATAGTAATAAACAGCAATGACTTATTGACTCTCTGATTGATATCCTCACAAATAATTTTCACTGATACCAGTATAGAAAACATATTCCAATTGTAAGCAAGGCTGGTTAGAACAATGTCCACGGTATAATAAAATCATGCTGCAGTGTAAAGAATTGCAAAAAAACAATGGTCAGGGAGGTTACCCATAAATATGGGATGTTGGTACAAATTTCCTCCGAGTCCACACGCTCTTGATCACTACTCTCCTGTGTAAATCTCTCCCAGGTGGTAGACGCCTATGATGATGATTAGTCCAGCAGCATGCGTCTGTGCAATCTCAAAGTTCCAACTTGAATGAGTCTTGCAAATTGGTAGATATACTATCTAGGACCCAAGGTGGTAATGGAGAGAACGGCCAATTCAGCAGTACAGCAAGGCGACCTGTTTCGTCTGACCTAGGAGACTTTAGTACATTGAGTACAAAGTTTAGTACAAATTATTATAGGCCATAAGGAGGTGTTGGTATACCCCTCCGCCAGCTGTATGTTAAATGGATGGCGAGCGGAAACTGTTCAAACTTTCAGAGCCTTTAGTTAATCCTAATGGTATCTCAGGAGTCACCCTCCTCCTTCTCTCAGTGTGTTTCTTGTTTCTCCCTATCCTACAGGCTATACATTGATTTTAGTGTACAGACTGTAAACAGTATAATAAGAACAGGACATACTCGCTTTGATTTCTAGTCCACATACAGGGAAGAAGTGGTCAGAACAGATGGCTGTTAAAATATTTAGAAACAGCCATTGGTCATGAAGTATTATTATCGTTTATAAGGTGCCACAAGGTGTCTGCAGCGCCATGCAAAATACAGAACTGACATATAGGGCAGGGATGGACAGTATAGTACATAATACTAATAATATAATAAATTTTATAATATAATAATATATAATATAAATATAAAAATATCACAAAGATACAATAAAGTGAAGCACGCACAGACAACAGGGCAAAATGTGAGGTGTCAAGCTTGACAGATCAGTAGGAGGTTATAGTGCGTGTTGAGAGGGAGACACCAGGTGGGGACGGGATAAAAGGGTAGCAGAGGGGGGAAAAATTTCCATCTGTAAAAAAATCATTATAAAATTAGTATCTTTTTTATAACTATTGTACTTGTGTGACTTTCATATGTTTACAAAATATAGCTTAATACTTTTTAATCAGCAAAAATTGTTAGCCATTATCCCAGTATGATCCTGCGTGCATGATTACAAAAATATACATTTTTTTTTTTCCTATTACAAAATATAACAGTGCCCTACACAATATAAATAATTAATTGTACAATCCAACTATTCACATATTAAGGTAATTATTTAACGGACTGAACATGACTAAAAAATGTGCAGCATAATTTATCACCCTTTTCCATATCACCCTCCTCCTTCTCCATAGTATAGCTGCTGATAGAGAAAGTCTGAGTGACCTAGCCACTCTTTATCCGTTGTTAAAACATGGCGCATTCACACATACATGGGCAAGAGATAACAAATTGGTCACATAGACAAACCATACTCTTCCTTAATGGGTCTCCCAAGTAACTTTGTAGCGGATGACAAGATAGGAGATTGACTTCTTCCAAATAGCCTTTGTTTATTGTAATGTTTCTTTACAATGTAATAATGGAAAGATTTTTGATAAAGATAATTTTCCTGTTTTGATAACTTTTCCATCTCTTTCTGCCAACAGTATTCAGAGAGGTCATTCCTTCCTCCAGCAGTGTGTTCTGGCCGAGGTCTTGGCTGTGCACCAAGGCACCTGTCCAAAATGGTGAGTGGACATTTGTATGAGCTAATGAGCATTGTCAATAGATCCATTTTTTTTTTAAGTAAAGGTTATTTAGTGGTGTTGATGGAATACAAAACTTTATTTGTAATTTGTGATGATGACCACACCACATGACTAAGATGTGGTTGATACTTAATCATTGTAACGGTTATCACATGCTAGATAACTTTTTAATTTTTTTTTTATTTTAAACCTGTTTTCCAGGGCTCAGTCAGTTACTCGCAGTTGCCACCGCTGCCTCCTGTTTCCAATCGTCCACATTTGCCTGCTGGGAAGAGAATGTCACTGAGTTCCATGGTAAGAGCAGGGTGATAATTGGTTATTGTATACATGCATACATTCATTTCAGCTTGTAGATTTTTACAAGCATTGCACGCATTTTTTTTTAAGTACCAGTAAATGATGTTAATATTAAGAGACCTAAACCCCTATGAATATAACATATTCATGTTTGGACACTTCATGATGTTATGCATGCTATTTATTATAGTTTTATTAAAGGCATTTTGTTTAGATTCTCATAACTTCCCATTCCTCTGTCAACTGGAATGTTGAAAAGATGATCACACGATTCAAAGTATTTGGGGATGGTCTAGTTTCGGGTTTGGTCTTGGTTTGACCTCACACATTGAGGTCAGTACAATTGAGAGGGCACACTATATTGTCACCTACCCCTATGCTTATTCATAGTGGTCACTTGAGTAGATAATGATCTAAAATTTGGATATGGATACTGTTGGAGAAAATGTTAATCCAAATTTAATGAAAATAACATGTAAAAAAAAAAAAATCACTTTCTGGTCTGCTCAGCTAATAAATAACCAGCAGCCAATCAGGATCATCTATACAGAATATAGGTGGAAGTCCTGTTATTTTCTGCATAGTGCAAAAGGTCAAGACTTCTATGCGTCTATTCGTTTGAATGTTTGCTGTTATAGGTTTAACTTTATAACCCACCTAATTCTCTTGTTTTATGTTTGTTAGCCTTCAGGGTCACCACAATATAGGGCTCCTTACCCAGCACGAATGGCAGAGAATAGTATTGATGTAAGTATTTTATTCTGTACAATAGGCTTTATTATTGCATAAGAACAAGTGCCCTCTCCTTGTAAGGACACTTGCAAATCTAGCATTTGACACTGCTGCTTCCTTTACTGATTGGTTTATGGTTTTGACAACCAGTCAAGAGCTGGTAACAAGGCAATAAGGATGGTTATGTCAAATGCATGGAGGCGATGTTCAATAGAACTCATGCACCTGAGTGGTGGTCCTATTTAATCTCCCTGCCAGCTAAATTTTCTATCTTCATCAACAGGTTCTTTTAACAAAGATGTGTGGCCAGGACAAACTACTCATTAGCGTTGAAGAAGAATCTGCTCACCTTCGGTCTGAAAAGGTCATTTTGCTTTTGTGTTTCCTATAAAATCTTCTGGAAAGGATCATGGTTGTGTCCATAATAATACTTTTCCTGAGTTTACTATTCACCTTAGACCTTCACGTATAAAGACATAAATAGAAGGGGCACTGCACAAATCCTATTTAACATTGTTTCTATTAGTGCAGGTTTTTTCTGTTTTGTTTTTGATTTAGCACATGAAAATGAAATGGTCTGAATTTCTGACAGAAGTTTGCATTGATTAATGGTATAGTAAGGGACCAATATGAAACAGACAGGACAATGCAGTTACATTAGTGGTACAATGCTGAAATACAGTTTCTATACAAGCATTTTGTAAGATAGTGTTCCTTGCTATGTGTAAAGGGCTGAATGAAGACTTCCAATCATTCTGCATTTAGAGCTCAGAATGCAATGCTATCAGGGGTTTGATAGCGGCTCCCTACGTGCGATCACACGTAGGGAGCCACTTCCTTTTTTCACCCCGAGTCCCGACTTGGAGCCCCGTACTTAGAAAAAAACTTAGATCCATCCCCACTTAAAATAACGATAGATGGGAAGTTTAAAGTTTGTAGCTGTCAATTTGCAAGCTCTTACTGTAATACAAAATTTGCGAGCCAATTGCGACACTCAGAGCTCGCTCGTGCGGTATTTAAAAAAAAAAAGTGGCCGTTTTATGCCTCGAGCAGTTTGAAAATGTCCACTTTACGGAAGTCTCGATCCAATTCAAAGTCCTTAACAAGGTGCCAAAAGACTTTTGCTGTGAGGGGACAAATGATGCTTTTTGTATTGCTGTCGTGGTTTTTAGATTACGTTTTGAGATTTTTCATGTTTTTGGCACTTTTATTTTCGGCTTTAGGAGAAACTAGAGGATGCTCTTCAGTTAACGCATCAGCATCTTGAGGAGTTCCAAGGCCAGGAGCAAGTGATTGAGAACATCTGGTACCAGCAGAGGCTGCTGCAGGATGACCTGGTGTATGTGCGGGCCAGGCTATGCGACCTCTCTCTGGTGGGTTTATGCAAGAACTTCATTAACCTCAAAGTTTATCCTTTGTTCTTATGTAAATAAACCTATTGGATTTCAGGATTTGAAACTTGAAAATGTGACAGGTGCAATAGGACTGTGTGGTAATGGCACACGCTAAGGATTATTCACAACTTTTTGAAAGTGCAAATTCTCTTTAGTGACAATCTTTTATTTAGGACAAGTAACATGTAATATGGTTGACATTGGCATGTAGTTTGCATTTGCCAATTGGTTATACCAAGGACCAGATTTACTAAACTGCGGGGAATAAAAGTGGAGATGTTGCCCATAGCAGCCAATCAGATTCTGGCTGACATTCTCTAGTATGCAATAGGAAAGTGAGATTTGGAATCTGATTGGTTGCTAAGGGCAACTTCTTCACTTTTCCTTTCCTGCAGTTTAGTAAATCTATCCCTAGTGTCATTAAGTATGGATTTGGCAAACAAACGGGCGGATTGACGATAGGAATTACAGAGAGTTTTCTCTGGTGGGAGACTCGAAAGATCAGGATGTGGGAATCCGTACTGAAATAGAAACATGAGCACTCCCACAGAAATATTCCAGAATGTCACAACAGAGAAGAACCTTTATTATGACATTTTTATTTATTATTTTGGTGTTTATTTTACTTTTAGATTTGTAAACATGGTCCATTCTTTCTTCTGCATGTCTCTTTCAAAATACCACCCCCTTGTTAATTCTCCCAAAGCACAAATAATGGTTATGCCAAAATATTTTGTGTTTGCTTACTCAGGAGAGGGACAGAGCGTGGGAGGAATATAGAATTCTTGAAAACGAGCTTCATACAGTGAGAGAGACTTTGGAGCGTGTCAGTCAAATTGGACACCCGCAGGTATTTAAACCTCAACTTCATTAACCCCTACTGTGCACGTGTGTGTGTGGTCAAGGTGTGGGTGATAGTCCTCTATAATGCCAGATTATACCAGCTCAGAGTGTGTGTTTATTAGCAGTACATCAATATTAATATATTTTCTTAAAATATCTCCTGTTTGCTAATAAACCTTTGTTGAAAATAAGAAAACTCACTTAATTGGGCTTTAAAGAATATGTTTACAATTCTGTTTATTATTATTACATACAATTATTATTTGATTTTTTTTTTTTTTAAAGTTTAGCACCTCTAGCTGTGATCGCTGTCTTGTTTTAATATATATTATAATATATATTATACTATTTGTTACAGGACCAGGCAGCTGCTCAGAGAGACCTGTGGATGATAAATGACATAATTTCAGGTCTCCGGTTTAACAAACCTAACTTTCATATCATCCCGGATTCTGCAAGGCACCCTGGTATGTTATCTTAGCGCTAATGTTCGTGTCTTTGGTATGATTCATATCTCCACTCTGTTTAAGCTTCACCTGTAGTAGTTGTACTACTAGATATATATTTTTACTTTTTTCTGTGCGTTGCCTTTTCAAAAATATATTTATATTTTCATTGGATCTAATTAAGATGTAATGACAGCTTTTGAATGCAGGCAAGATAAAAGATATGTCTTATTAGATATTTTCAACTGGTGATCATGAAATAGTTGTGTGATAAAAAGAGGAAAATTCTAATTTATATGAAGAAAATGGAAGGATAGAGAAAGTATGGAGGGGGTTCTAGTTGGAAGTAAACGAAAGAGAAAACGTTTTAAGGTGTGATCCTGGTGTCGAATAACCCTTGCTTTTGAGGGGGGTTACCCCTAGTCATCAGAAGTCTGCCTGGCAGTGTCAGTATGTAACTCTTAAGTCTTAGTGTAGGACCGGATCCAGAGTAAGAATATATGAGGAAATAGGGTGGAAATTTATTCAAACGTGGAATTTTAGGAGGAGTCCAAATTAATTGTATTCTTTATATGCAGGGAGAATGCTTTGTTTTTGCTTGTTACACAAATATGCTGCCCGGCTTTACTTTTCTGCTGTAACTTAGACCTGGGCTGGGAATCAAGTCCGATATTGTTTACTACAGTTGAAATTTGCCTCTTCTGCAATACAATATGGTATTGCCCAGATGTAAAATACTTTCCACCACTTCTGGATCTGGTTATGAACAGGACGTTTCACTCATGGTGTTTCAGTATGTTGGTCAGAGCATTCTGAAAGGTACTATGGGATATCCATGGTGTGAAATGGATGTTGGCTTTTTTTCTATTGCCCCTCATATATACTGTGGTCCAGGATTCTCAACCTTTCTCAAGTGTCACCAACAGTGCATGTTTTACAGGGGCCAGATTTATTAATCTGCAGGATAGGGAAAGTGGAGCTGTTGCCTATAGCAACCAATCAGATTGTAGCTGAAATTTTTAAGTATGTAGAATAGGAAAGTGAAAGCTAGAATCTGGTTGTTATGGGCAACATCTCCACTTTTCCTTTCCTGCAGCTTAGTAAATCTGGTCACAGGTCTGTTCATTATTGACTGACATATGTTAAAAGATCTAAAGATGGTACTTATATCACTTGTGATTTTAATGAGACCTGGAAAACGTGCTGTTAGTGATACTTGATGTTGAGCACCCCATAATTATGTAAAACATTGTTTTTGATCTTGTTCAAGTGACTGCACAATATTGTTCATTTATCAGGTTCTAGCATCATGAGGCTGTTTCTTATTACCATATTTTTATTTTTCATTGTATACCAGCTTCAATGATGAATCCTCCTTCCCCGGCCAGTGAGACACCTCCAACTTACCAGAGAAACTATGTGTACCACCATTCTGGACTCCAACCTCTTGGACCAAAAGAAGGTCACAGTGTAAGTTCAACAGACATCCCCTTTGGCTATGCCACTTGGTTTGGGAGTTATTTTTTTGCATGATGGTGATCAGGTTCATGTGTTAAGAGATACACAAGAGTGATTGGGATAATTACCAGCAAACGATGAGACATAGACACCTGTACATGTATTTATGCCATCACTGATATGTAATACCATAGGTTTTATTCCTAACTTATGTTTGATTCAGACTCCAGAGCCCTGGTTGTTACTTGCCGAAATGCTTAGACGCTTTAATAAATCTATTTTAATGTTTAAAGGACTCTGAAGCAATTCCTCCGAGACCTCCTCTCCCTAAAGACAACCAGACCTGCAACGAAGGATTGGATGGACAGACGAGAGGGGCCACCAGTGACCAAGTGAGTACAAATCTAATTTTAAATATAAACTAAAAGCTACAAAAAAAAAAACCCCTTCCTTTTTTTCCACTGAAGTGTCTGATTTGGTAAACAATCTTGAAAACTTACAACTGTTTGTCTGTGATTGTGTGGGCATGGTGAATATTGAGTAACGCTCCATTTTTCATCCCGTATTCCGTAAAGAATTGAGATCTTTCTTTCTGCCTTAACGCTGGTCTCATTACTGATGTTCAAGTTGGTTATATAATAAATCATTGCTGTCATCTTCTCTTTTTTTCATAAGCATCAGAATGAACAGCATGAGAGCAAAGCACCATTGCAGTCATCAGCCACAGCAAATGGTGAGTCCTGTTGGGTTTTTTTTTTGTTTTGTTATTTTTTGCTGTAGTTCCTGTATATATTCTAAAGCAGCGGTTCTCAACCTTATTTTGGGGAGTACCAGTTACCCATTATGGAATGAGGTCAAGTACCACTTGCATATCATGTAGATACATTGGGCCTGATCCAGAACTACGCCGATGCTCCTGTACTTACTAAAGCACAGCGTATCGGCGTGCACTCTCCCCGACACTCCCCCTGTGCAGGCATATTTTCCCTCGCTTACGCCGGCTGAAGGCTACCCTAACTTCAGCCGGCCTAAGCAATGGAAAATACGCTCGCACAGGAGCGTTGGTACGCTAAGCCCTCCCTCCCTCATTAAACTAACTCCTCCCGCCCACATTCACTAACCTTAACGTAGTAACGCTGGGGGACGCCCCCTCCAGCGTCACTGTTCCTACGGCGTTGCGGTAGTTACAAGTCCTGAGCCTTTTTCCCAGTTCTGGATCTTTGCACCCTTCCACCATTTGCCCGAGGCATGCGCAGATCGGCTTTACAGCCGATCTTACGCCCGCCGTAGCTAGTACGGCGGGCGTAGTTCTGGATCAGGCCCATATCCACTACATGGATATTTGTTTTTTTATTAACATATCCTTGTATATCATATCTTTAAAGATATTGAGGTACATTTTCTTTACATTACATTCAGATCCGCAGATACATTTTTTTTTATTAAATAATCTCTGCCATCTTGTATTGCAACTGGTTAAAATACAAGTGTAGATGCTACCCCCTTACCTTGCCCTGTCACCCCAAGTACCACCAGACAGTGGTCCAAGTACCACTGGTTGGGAACTCCTGCTTTAAAGTATATATATTTTTATTGTAGGAATTACTGTTTCTACTTTGCCATACCACAAATATTTTAAGAATGTTTGTAATAAAATACCTATGTTGTCCATTGCACAAAGCTGATTAATGGTGGTAATTATAGGAATAAAGTATCTCCATCTATAGTCTGATGGGTAAAAATTTGTTCCAGTATAATATTTAACTGTTTTGCCTCAACGTTGTTGCAACAAAATTAGATCCTTTTTCCTCCGTCCTTCCAACAGTTAATCGATTTGCCTAACTGTCAAATTTTGGCAGGTTTCTTTAATTCTGTGTCTCCAACCTGAACTGCAAGGGTAGCAGACAATTAAGTATAACTCAAACCAGTTACAGGAAATGTAAGACATTGCAGGCTATAACCCCTAAACTTAAAAAGTGTAACACATTACCTATAATCTTGATAATAAGGTGAAACTAGAGAAACTGAGGGCCTAGATTAGGCCCAAAGGTGATTGATACACAACTTGCGAGGTAGCTTTGTAGAAATTGTTAAAAACATTAACCTAGTAACGGGATGGAGGATCCTCCAATCAGGGAACTTGTTTTAACAGCGGAGTCTATATATAAACAGTGTACAGCATTTCATCCTTCTCTTTTCTTCTGGATCTTTCTTTGCGCTCCCTCCTTAATTTGGATGTACTTTTTTTTTTTTTATCAATTTTTTTTATTGATTTTTGAAGTCAGCAGTATACATAGCACTTTACAAGTATATGATATAAATAGACATAATACAAATCAATCGTTTCATTTTGCCATATTTTCAAATGTTGGTTATGCAAGTTATTCAAACATTCACATGAAAACATTGATCAGTAGTGAGCCAGCATGTATACATAAGAAAAGCAGTAGTTATCTAGTATTTATTGGAGAACATTAGGTGAGGAGCTTCCAACCCAAATTTGATAGAATTTCTGAGGACATCCCCCTGCTTGCGTAAATACATTTTTCATGACTTAGGGAGGTGTTTACCAAACGTAGCCAGTCTGCAAGCAGGGGAGAGGTAAGGGCACCCCAGGATCTTGCAATACGCACTTTAGCCCACATACACAAGCATTTAACATAAATTAGCTTGCAGTGATTGAATAAATCCTTGAGTCCCAAGCTTACTGGCAGGAAGAACCACACCTGTATCACCTATGCAGTTAATAACAGCATTCCTGAACCTTTTTTTCCCGCCGGCATGACCAGAGTAAATGCAGAAAATGGGCATCGCTCACCCCACATTTTGGACACATTGTAGAGTGTGAGATATTAATTCCAGCCAATCTAGCAGGTGTGAGGTTGGCCCGATGAATAATGTATATTTGAATTTGCTGGTATATAACACTGGCAGTAAGCCCCTGTGAGCTACCCAAGATCCCCCTCCCACTCCACTTTATCAAGGGAACCAAAATCAGCTTCCCATTGTGCACATAAACGATTAAGAGATCTCTACTAGAACTAGAGGAATAAACACGAGAAATTGCATGCTCATTTTTTACATCAAATAGTAGTGCCCTAACAGGGGAAACACTTAGAGGAGGGAATGTGCGCTCAAATTGAGCAGTCAACACGTGTTTTGGATGTACTTTCATTTAGTTATAATCCACTTTAATGGAATTGGGAAAAGCGGTGCATGGGGAGTCTATTCTATTCTGGGAATTTTGCCCCTCCCTTTTTTTTTTTTTTTATGCTGTCATAGAATGGGTTACGTCTCAGCAGGCGAGCTCATGGCCAGTAGGTTTAGGGGCTCGGACTGTGTTGGTGGACAGAATGTCTGTTTTCATTGTTTTATTTTTTTTTAATCCCAAACGGATGTAATATTTTATCACCATGTATAACTTCGTCTCTCACTTTCACTTTATTTTAGATACTACAACCCCCACTGTGCTTGTAGCGGATGCTCGTCCCACTCAGTCGTCCTGTCCGGTGTCCATACCCTCAAGTCATAAAGTGACTCTAGAGGCTAAGGTACGGTCCGTGTCCAGTGTTCTGAACACATTTTATTCTTGACAGTTCAGGGTAGTAATAAAGGCTAAACAATATGTAAATCTGTGTTGATATTTCACAGATCAGTTGTTTTAATTAATGTGGCAACTCATGTCAAAACAGAGAAAGAACTGGATTTATTCTTTATGGGGGCATGTGAATGCCACCTCTTTATGCTGATTGGTTGTAAAGGAACAGGCAGAGTTCCTTTACAGCCAATCAGGGTGTAAAGGAACAGGCGGAGTTCCACCTTGTCTCACTCCATGGAGCTTTATTATCTCAACAATGTTTGTTTCCTGTTTTTTAGGCGTCGCCCCCAAATATTCCAGAAGTGGGCACTGTTAGAAAACAAAGGATGAGTACTGAGGAGCAGCTGGAAAGAATGCGGAGACACCAAGAGGCTCAGATCCATGAAAAACCTAAACCTGGGGTCACCACTCAACGACAAAATTCTCAGAGGTCTACCACAGGTCCAATAGGTGGCAGAGTGAGTGTTCCATAATTGTAAATGAGTACAATACTTCTGTGCCAGCTACCATGGTATTGTATGGTAAGATGATTTTGGGCATTTAAAAAAAAAAATCATAAAATCCAGTGTTACGTCTAATTATGAAGTGGAAGAATCCACCAGAAAAATATTTATTGAAATCTAATATGAATCTGTAAACCATCAAGAATCTTGATTAAAGCATTTAATCGGGTAGTAGTAATAGGTCATACATACAATTATGCTGAAGTAATAATAATTATTGTAATTTTCTTCAACCACCTCTTTTGTTACTGTTTAAGGGCAGTGTAGCATAATTCATGACAGCATATCACTCATAAAACAATATGTCCCTTAGATTAGAAGTACGTACAGTCTATTTAAGAACTGGAAATCAAAATTACTTTCTTGGTGGACAAGCTCTTGGCTCCTATTAGCAATTTGTCTAAAGACCAGATTCACACTTAAGAAGATCCAGCTTCTTAAGGATGGTCTTTTAAGAAAGTACCTGCTATGTATGCTTAGTAGGTCATTTACGAAATCTGCAGACCATTTAGACACATGGATTGACTACGTGCAGTCATTAGTAATTAGTTATTTAAGAAGGAAGAGACAGCCTTGATCTTTTCTAAGAAGAGTGGGTGGAGGGGAGGGTGCGGGGAAGGGATTTCCGTACATTTCTTCCATAAGAAAGAATATATGCACGGTTACTTTAGGAAGCCCTATGGCACTCAAGTGCCATAAGACTAAAAACAGGGCTGGATGTGGGACGGGGCGGGCGAGTTAGGTTTTGGATTCTTACCTGTGAATATGGTCCGAAGTTCTTATTTTACTGGTTCATCTCTCATTGCTCATAACATTTCGATTTGTCTGTCAAGTAATCTTGACAGGAAGTATATCTAAAAATAATGGCCACTATTTGCAGTTCTTTGTGGCAACAAAATGAATATAACATAATTGTTATAAAAATTTGTGTTTACCTCCCTTTTAAATTGTATCCCTTTTCAAATAGTTTTATCTGTATTTTTTGAATGTGTGACATATATAGTTTGCTGAGATGAATATCCTATTTTTATTTAAATCTGTAAGCGTTCATTTAAACTGTTAGGAACGATGGATCAGATCTGGGTTTGAAAATATAAGACAAATAAGGGTAGCATCAAACTTGCTCCTGGTGTAAATTTGCACTGGTTTTTCTATTTTTGTCAAACTCTGGAGCCATTCCTATGCTAATGAATCCTTCTCATTTGTGGCTACTCCCTTTTTATACAGCTGAGATCATCATCATCATCAGATTCTTTCCAAACAAGTGCTCAGCAAGTGGAGAAGACCGCCTCCGCGGAGCAGAGAAAACCAGCGCTGGTGAGGGTCACTGCCTCGTTTTACCCCAGCACCACATCTTCGCAGCAAGGAAAACCAGGAACGAGTAATGGAAAGAAGTCCTCCCCGGAGATGGGGCAGGAGGACCCCACATACAGTGTCATAATGGAGCCTCGGACAGAAAATGTCACCACCACAACATGTTATGAGATCTCCCCCGTGGCTAAAGTGACTCCTCCATTAAGATCAAGCAGTAAAATTGTCACCGCAGCTTGCATGCAGCTGAAGAAAGATAAGCAAGATGGCAGCCGCGATAAACACGAGGTAAGCACTTGTAGACCTTGTTATGTACAGGACAAGCCAATGTATGTATCAATTTTGTTTGAACATTGACATTAAATATTTGTAGGTATCACTCGTGGTTTAATATTGTTCCACTAGATGAAAACAGAATCGCTTATAAATAATGTGGGAATTTGGGTGGGAAGAGGTCAGTGTATAGATTGGAGTAGTTGGGACAATCCAGTCCAGGTACCAGATTTACTAAGCTGCGGGTTTGGGAAAAGTGGAGATGTTGCCCATAGCAACCAATCAGATTCTAGCTTACATTCTCTAGGATGTAATAGGAAAGTGAGAGCTAGAATCTGATTGGTTGCTATGGGCAGCATCTCCACTTTTCCAAACCCACAGTTTAGTAAATCTGACCCCAGGTGTAACATTGGTTCTTTCAAAAAAAAAAAAAAAAAAAGACGGGGGGTTTATATCTGAATGCATTTTATGGAATATGCACTATAATTCAGGGAATGTTTGTAGTTTGTATATTTTTTTTATTAATATAGCAGAAGTCTTAATATAAAGAGCTGTCTCTAATATATATATATATATATAGTGCAGCGGTGCTTTTGTCTTCTTTGTCCCTCTTTGGTTGTGGGTAAACTTTAAGTGCTTTAATCGCCAGCCCAAACTTAGTGTTAGTTTATGGTTAGTAATATTTCTGTAAGATGCAGGGAACCCTATTTATTTTGCTAACCCACAAGGTATGAATATTGAATAACATGGAAGTCATCACTGCTTCCACTTCACCCCAGAAGCTCCAGCCTTGACACGGAAGTCGAAGAATTTAAGAAAGATGAGCGCTGATTATTCTTTTGTTTTAGCCCCGGACAAGTCAAGAAGATTCAGATAAAAATACCTCCCAGCAACCTGACCAAGTGGAAGGGAAACAGAAAACTGTGGAGAGACTCAAAACCACAGTGTCTCGGACCAGGTAATTTTGTTCTCTAGTGGGAAAAAATATATTCATGCCAACGTTTATTGTAGATAACTTGCTTTAGTAGAGTAAAATGCATTTAAAGCAACCTATAGTATATTTTTGTTCCATGATGATGAACCAGGTCTAAACTACCAATCACACTCTGAGTGTAGTACCAGTGAGGATTCAGTACTGGATCCAGCATTCTGTATGAGCGCATGAGGCCACTCCCCTTACTTGCACAGACTTCCATTTTTGGTCGATCAGAAAAAATCCCTCTTTCAAAAGTATGGATCCGATATCCTTAGTCTGGGGTGAGGTTAACCTCACTTTTACAACAGGGCCATTTTCTACAAGCCATTTCCGATGTCCCATTGCCAGCGAATGTGCCTTATCAGAGTAAGGTAATTGAAGATCCCCAGGAGGAATCTTATCCTTACCCTCACCCTAACCATGCCTTTCCCTTAGCCTGACCATAACCTTCCCCTTCTACACTGGATCATTTCCACACCGAATGCCCTAAGAATTCCCTTCTATCCTAACCTGTCCGGTCGGGTGCTGGGCCGGGTCTATGGTTGAGTGCTATGCTGAGTGTGGATGGGTAAATTGCCGGGATTAAAAAATTGGCATACTTACCCATTTGTTATGAAAACTTTCTAATTAGGCAGACTTCCGAAATAGAGACAGCCGACAATTGGCCGTTGGCTGCCCGTATTTTGAAAATTTGACTTTCATAGCGACAAAAGGATCACGAAGTCTGGATCCAGACTTAATTGTTCTTTGCAAGCATAAAACTCTGCTAAGGCACCTGCATGCAGTGTTCTTCCGGCACAGATCTGGAACCTCAGCACGGCGCAGAATGCGTATGCAAGG
>WWET01004695.1:21013-31316 GCA_011038615.1 Limnodynastes dumerilii | reverse complement strand
CAAATAAACAGAACAAGGTAGTGCCTAAAAGTACATTAATAAACTTTAATTTCACAATAAAATTAGTTAAAAACTCGTACCATATAATAAAGTGTTTAGAAAACATTCCTCACGCATTTCATCGCTGAGGACATCAGGGAGGACCCACTAAAGTCCTCAGCACCGAAACACATAGGTGAAGGCAACGGTATTACAAACCACATGTCTGTCGACATTACCTGCACCTTACATCTGTGGTAGTGTGGGACACCAGCTGATTCATGGGACGGTGATGTAAAAAATGCTGTTCTATACCTAAACACTTTTAATTTTTTATTGTGAAATTAACGTTTTACAATGCACTATTAGATGCTCCCTTTTTATTTGGTTTTAGTAAGTGGACAGCAACACAAGTGGTCCTAGTAAAGGGAAGCGGCGGACCAACCTTGGTCCTAGTGTACAAAGATTTTGAGGACTGCCTATGAACACCTAGTGATTGGAGCCTTGAAGTGGATCATTGAATGATTTGGACAAATATTTGTTATATATGATATGTCAGTGAGGACACACACACACCTAATTACAAAAATTATAACTTACCTCTCCTGTTCCGCACCATCTCTCCATATTAGTCCATGCACTGAATGGCTATCAGCAATCTGATTGGTGGATAGGGGCAGCCATCCACAATCGGCATGCTACCAGCCATTCACTACCCTGAAAAGTGGATGGAAGGCAGATAAAGAATGCTGAATGCTGAACCCTTAAACTCCCAGGAGAGTGTTACTCGCCTCTCCAGTCAATGTGGCAGGTCTGCGGCGGCGTTTCCGATAAAAAGAAAATGGCTTTACTTCAAAAAAAATACCCCATTCGCGGCAGCAACTCCCACTGCTACAGTTTATCTATCCATCTACAGGACATGTCCAAATTCACTTGTTTGAGTATTAGGCATAAATGTGATGTGTTTTATGTACGGTTATTGTAAATAAAGGCCTGATTCTGCTGATGCACCTTGGACTGTACACTGTTCTGCAAGTGGGTGAAATTTTTTTTTATTTTATTTGATTGAGTCATTTACTACAATTTTGCAACTAACACTATTAACCAAGCTGGTTCATGAAGACAAATCAGATGCTTGTTTGTATTGGAAGAGGAATTGGTAGCTGAAAGATGGAAAGTAGTGGTAATGCTACTTTATGGGTCATTGGGGAATACCTGGAATGCTGTGTTGAATTCTAGAGGACTTACCTCCAGAAGGTTATATATACATAAAAGACTGAGAGAGGTAACTAAAATGAAGTGGCCTCTGTTACAAAACATATGTCAGAAGAATTAAACATGTATAACTTGGAACAGAGGTGGGCTGGGCAGGCGGGCAGGGTGGCATGTGCCCATGCCCGCCTGGAGATGGAGTGGAAATCTAAGCTGCAGAAGGACCCTGTAATGTAACCAGTCTCCAGCTCGGGGGTGAAGCCAGAGACTCCTCCGTTACACTTCCTGTTGCACTGATTCCCTGTTACTGCTGTACAGTACATCAGGTACAGGGGTGTGTGTGTGTGACATCAGCTAGGGTGTGTGTGTCATCGGGTATTGTGTGTGCATGTGTGTGACATCAGTTATTGTGTGTGTGGGAGACATTGGGGGGTGTGTGTGGGCTTTATTTTATTTCTTACAACTTTTGGATGGACCTTTCCTGTTGGCTGCCCCCCATAATGATATTATGTGCCTTATATTATTATTATTATTATTATGATATAAATAATATATTTTCTATGGGCAGATAATATATAATGTAGGGCAGATAAAAGGAAAGGTCCACATCTCTTTTCCAAAAACTGCCACTAATCTTTGTCATTTGCTTGCTCATTGTTAATTCAGAAGGCCTGATTCTACTCCTTGTGATGTGCGGGACCTATTAGGTGCGAGGGTAACATCACGACCATCATGCCTAATAGGTCCCACAAATATCACCCTACTCTATTAGAATCTTGGCGCTCCTCCGAATGCCGGCCCCAAATTATGCCGACTACATTTTCGACTCACTAATGCTTAATATTTTATAGTATTTATTATATAGTGTATATATAGTATATATTGAGAAGTATAATATTATATAGTAATAGTAATGTTTTGGGAATCTTTTATCACCCATGTAGAGCGGTAAACAGGGCCAGCGTTATGTGGGTAATGTATTTTAGTTCTTCGCAACCAGTTGCATGCTGCAAACATCATGCATGCAATATGGCCATGAAGACCTAAAGTACAAATAATGAAATAAAGAAATACCTCCCTTCTCCAAGAAACATAATAAAACACAAAATACCCCCTTGTATTGGCGCACTACAGGTAGCAGCAAGCCCTGGCTGCCATTAAACGCTTGGACATGCTGTTGCTTGTAGCATCTGTAATGCACCAATAGAAGGGTGTATTATAATTTATTCATTTTATAATTTTTTTTTTGCATTGTAATGTATAGTCAATATATGCAATGTTGGGCACGATGTTTGTATTCACTCTTGCAATAGAATGGCACAATGTTTACATCGTACCCAAGCTATATGCAAATGTGCTAATATGGTGCCCAAACGTAACATCACATGGAATAGATTTAGGCATGGAGTATATTTATACTATAGAAGCCAGTATAAGAAAAACACACTAGAGTCTTCTAAACAGTGAAGGAGCCTATTTAATAAGAAAATAAATGAATGCACGAATTAACATGACAGACATCCGTCAATGATTTCAAGACCAGAATGCCTTTCTTATACTATCATTTATATAATATATAGAAATATAGGTCACAATTTTGTGTCCCAGACAAATGAAGAAAGAAAAGGAAGCAAGAAAGATGAGAAGCATAAATGAGGTAACTGAACTTCCTGATACATTTATATGTGATACGGCATACAGACACTATGGGCCACTGATGTGGGCTTGCCCCCAAGTCTAAAGAATGCCAGCCAGCCCCTGGCTTGGAACATTGGTGGGGGTGGGGATATGATCGCAGCTTTCAAATATGTCACGGGGTTTAACCTGGTAAAGGAGGGAGGCAGTTTTTGAAATAAGAAATATATTAGAACTCGAAGATGCTTATAAGCTGGAGAGTGGTTAAGTTTAGCATACAAATGGCTTCACTGAAAGGGTAGTTGATAGATGAAAGAGCCTCCCATTTGAGGTGATGGAGGCTAACACAGTAGAACACTTAAAACTTTCTTGTGGTAAATATAAAGGGATCTTAAGCTAAATATGGGTCAGTGTAGTTTAAAAAAACAAAACAAAAAAAACAAACCCAAAAAATGAGTAGATTGGAAGGGCCAAGTGTTTCTTATCTATCATCACATTCTCTGTTTCTGTGTAATATTTTCCAGCATGGGTGCAGCTTGGTGTCTTTAATAATATTCACAGGTTTCCCTTTCTGCACTAAACGGCTGAAACGTTTAAAAGGTTGAACTTATTGTATCAACCACAGTGTTTATGTTGACAACTGTCAGAGTATAGTAACCTGATCATCTACTGTGGTTGAAATGACAATAACCCTAAGCTTAATGTGAAATATTGCTTACCAGAGTGGAGAAGAAGAATCCATGACACAATGTGACTGAAATCTGAAAGCGGTATTACCTTGTCCTCTAAAGAGAGGACAAGGTAATAATACTGCTTTCAGATTGCAGTCCCGGCAATAACTAGGTTTATTGCTGGGTTTTTGATAAAAACTCCTATGTACAGAAGGGTAGACCCAAGAAATTCTGAAGTCTTGGGTCTGCCCTGACATTGAGAAGAGACTGTGTGCAGGCTCCTGGGGAGGGACTTGTTTACTGTTGCATAGCAACAGCAACAAATACCTCCAAAAAGGGTCTGTTAGATGAGCCCCGGATTGAATAACCCAGACCAGCACCTTTCACATTACCACTTACCAGGGTCGGACATGGGAAAAAACCCTTCTTTTTTCCCGTATCTAAGTTCTGGGTAATTAGACCCAGGACCAGGACCCCATTACCTTTAAGATGAAAAACATGGGTCTGCACCTTTCACGTTGCCACTTACCAGGGTCCGATACCAGAAAAACCCTTCTCTTTTCTCGTTATTAGACCTGGGACCAGGACCCCAGTACCTTTCAGATCACTACCAAAAACCTGGAATGCTGGGTTTTTGGCAGCGATCTGAAAGGGGTATAAGTGTGTACCCATATCTGTAGAATATCTTGGTTGCCAAAATTTAAGTTCTTGTAAGGGTGAAGGAGACAACAGTATGGGGGTGAGGCTTGAAGGTTGGACTTATGCAAATTATAGAAGCAAAAAGTTGTCTGAGTTGCACTGGATCAGGAAGGTAGATGAATGTTAGAAATATATAACAACCCCCAGAAAAGATATATTAGACTTCAGCAATGGTTAGAAACAAAGTTGGACAGAAACAACAAAAAGAAAACCCAGATCAGGTGCACACCTCTTAAAGATCATGAACATTGTATTCTTCCTATAATTATAAGGACCAAACCAATCCTGCAATAAATTAGAGAATTTTAACAATAAAACTAACTTTTATTAGCAGCAATTTAGAATTAAAATATAAAGTATCTAAAACAAGGCGAAATATTAGCAAAGGTGCACAGAATTAATGAATTGGTTAAACCCTCACTGAGCGCCTAGGAGGGAAATTCATCTAACGTGATCTTATTCGGATTTGAAGTGCTTAGTATCAGTATTTAACTTATAGAATCAGTATTCCTTTAAAGGCAGCCCTTGGGTATTTAAATTCAATGGTAATCACATGTTATAGTTAAACTATACAAATCATACACCAAAGATTCACATTTAAATGGCAACAATGTATTTAGGAGACAGATTTGTTTCATGATAGTTGAAAAAAAGTAATAGTAACAGTTTGTTGATGCAATAGTTTAGAACAAATTTGTTACATGATAATAATAATAATAGTAACAATTTGGTATTACAGTAGTTTAAAACTTGTAACAAAATTAATTTGCTCATTTAAGCAGCAGTAGTAGGTTGTCTCGATGTAAGAGAGACAAACTCATCAGAGTGAAACAGTCATATATGCATAATGTGTGAGGTGGCACAGACAGTAAATGCAATAATCATATATGCATAAAACAAAGTGGCATAAATAGTGGATTCAGTGTTCACATGTATGCATGTAGATATTGCATCACAGCCCCTGATAAGCCCTCTGTTTTAGGGAGCGTGTCCATTTTTAAAACGTTCACCCTTCCAATCCAAGAAAGTGTCAGTACGGAGTTCTGTTTTAATTTTGGTCAGAAGTGGGGTAAAGTTATTATCGAACAGTAGGGAATGATCTCTGGTCAGGGTTATCCCCAGATATTTAAGATGTGAAGGATGCCATGAGAAGAGTAGGGTGTTTTTCAGGGTCTCCACCATTGTTGAGGGGCTTGAGGGTGGTTGACTTAGAGAAATTAATTTCAAAATTTGAGAGGAAGCCAAATCTGTGGAATTCTTGTATAATAGCAGGGAGTAATGTAAGGGAATTTGTGAGTGTCGCCAATCTATTGTTGGCAATGTATCTGCGAACAGTGCCAACTTGTGCCTGGCTGGGCAACCCGGATACCCAAGATATCAGAGTTGGCCCTATTCGAGCGAGCTAACGCTTAAATGCATATTACAAAAATTAAGGGGGATAGTGGGCAGCCTTGCCTGGTGCCGTTGGATATAAGGACCGGATCAGAGAGAGAGAGAGAACCATTAATTCGAACTCTGGCTGTTGGATTATGGTATAATGCCAGTATCCTTTGGAGACACACAGGCCCCAGACCTAAGCGGTTTCCATTTTATTTTTGCATTGCTCAGAACCCGTCATGAAATTCCAGTCCACCCTGTCGAAGGCCTTTTCCACGTCCGTCAACAGGAGGATAGTAGGGATGTCTGCCTGGGTGGAGTGATGGATAAGATCCAGCACCTTGATGGTATTGTCCCTCGCCTCTCTCCCCTCAACGAAGCCCACCTGATCAAGATGAATAAAGCCTGGGAGCAAGATTTTTAGCCTGTTTGCCAACATCTTTGTAAAGAGCTTGATGTTCACGTTGAGGAGAGAGATGGGTCGGTAGCTGGGGCATTGGGAAGGGTCCTTCCCCTCTTTTGGGAAGATGTGTGCCTCCAGGGATTGTCTTGAGAAGGGATTTGTGGCTGATATAGCATTGCAGGCATCCAAGCGTATCGGAGCCAACAAATCTTTATAAGCTTTGTAATATCCTATAGTGAAGCCGTCGGGGCCCGGGCTCTTACCAGAGGGCGAGGAAGAGATGGCGTTGCTCAGCTCTGCTTCCGTGAAGGGTAGCTCTAGACTGGCTATATCAGCTACCGATAACCTAGGGTAACCTATTTCCTCGAGATAGGACTGGATATGCGAGGAACGTGAGGGGATAGTGGCAGTGGGGGAATCAGTTAAGATGTTGTAGAGTTTGCAGTAATAAGCTTGGAAAGCATCTGCAATGTCTTCTGTTTTTTGCACCCTAAGTCCTGATTCGTTGTGAATTGAGTGAATGTAGTTAGCTGCTCTCTGTTTTCGCAGGGCTGTGGCGAGCATGCAGCCTGTTTTATTGCTCCCCACAAAGAACTTGCTTTGACATTTACAATAGTCATATTTGATAGAATTAGATAATAGGGCATTTAAGGCCTTGTGCGCCTTGGTGAGTTCGGCTAGGGTGTTTTCAGAAAGAAAGGATTTATGGGAGGTCTCTAGAGATTTAATTTTGCTTAGTAGCAGTTCCTTTTGTGCAGACTTTTGCTTCTTGAGCCATGCACCTATTTGGATACACTTCCTGCGTACAACACACTTGTGCGCCTCCCATTGGGTGACTGAGGAGATCACTGCGGCGGTAGTCAGTAAGAACTTGTAAGGGGATGTCTCTGAATATGAGGAACGCTACCCCCGCCGCCTTACTATCTGGGTTATTATTATAGAGGACGGTTGGGAAGTACTTGCTAGTGAGGTGCAGGGAATTGGATGCAACTTTAAGGTGAGTTTCCTGAATGAGCGCAATATCTGCTTTAACCCGCAATAATTTGGAACGCTTTTCTGGAATGTTTAGACAATTTATATGGTTTACGTTTACATTTACAGGCTTTTAAATTGGAGCAGTAGGCTAAGTGGTTCGGCTGTGGATCGTTTCTGGAGTAAGAGAGTTCATAAGGGTAAATGATTAGGGGGGAAAGTAGAGCGGGCGACCAAGTGAAGAGTCAAGACCATAGTGGGGAGTAGCTAATGTCTAGTAAATTCAGCACTTGAGGTAGACCAGGCTGGAAAGGGTTGAGCCTGTCTCCTCAAGAATTAGGGTAAGTATTTGCAGGATTCAGGTCAGGGGTATGTGACCTCTTAATTGGGTACAAGGGGGGATGTGTGGCTACATGCACAAATAGACTAATCCAAACTAAACTAAACTGGGCTCCACCCATGTGAAGGAGATATAAATAGGACTAAATATTAAGAAATCCGCTAAAGCTAGGTGGGAGCCAGGGATCAGACTAGTCCTTTAAGTCAGAGGAATTTAGATGCCTTAGGGATGGCCCATCATAGGGAGGGAATAACCTTAACAGAATTAACAGAGGAGATAAACATACAAAGGAACAATGATCACCTTCAATAAACATAACCTTATGATAAACATCAAACAATGAGGCACTGTCTAACTCAGTAACTATATTATCGTATCAAACCCCTCAGATAATAGGACGTGTGGCACCTAGGAGAGATAGAATTTAGGTGCTAACTGCTGTAGGTTTTGTCCTAAATTCCGGTGCATCAAATAACTTGAGTATCTTAACTAGGTAAGGAAGAACTCAAATACAAACTTCTGTAAACATTGTCCTGAGGAGCGGTGTCTCAAATGACTAGTGAATATCTTAACTAGGTGAGGTGCTACTGGAATGCTAACTTCTGTAAGCTTTGTCCTAAGATATAATATCTCAAATAACTAGTGGTAGCTATCATAAAAAGGGGGGTAATACAGTAATTTGGTGACATTAATGTTCGGTAGAATGGGAAGCATCCTTGGTAATGTAGTACAGTTCTAGACAAGTTTATTCCCAATATTTATATCCTAGCTAACTGAACAGAAAAACTTGTGAAAAAACAAACGGAAAATAATCTTATCTGTCCTGCAGAAAAGCGGTGACCCGAGGATGTTCTTCAAATCAGCGTTATCGCACAGTGAGAGTTCAACTGCCCAATTTGTGATGAGACCAGTAGGCCGGCCATGGTGTTCTTGGGGCAAGACGGAATGAGCCCGGAAGACATCAAGTAGGATCGGGTTGTTGCAGTGTACCTTGTTGGTGCTGTCTTTTTCTAGGACGTTGCGGAAGGTGTCATTGATCTTGGGAGGAGGTGCTTGGCCCAGGTGTTGGAGCAGGGTCTAAATCCAGCCAATCAGGAAGGGAGACCACTTCCAGCCCCAGATTTGTGCAGAAGTTTGGGATGTCAGACGGCGATCGTAACATGACTGATCTTCCCTCGTGAAGAACTTGTAGCGCTACAGGATAACCCCAGCGGTATTTTATATTCTTATGGCGTAAGGCTTCTCTAAGGGGTTTCAACATCCACCGCTGCTGAAGAGTCCGCTACGAGAGATCATGGAAAATTTGTATTTTATTGCCCATGAACTCTAGCTTTGCTCATGCCCGCTTTAAAATCTCCTTTTCCTGTGTAGAATAATGGAGCCTGCAGATGACGTCTCTAGGCACAGAGTTAGGTGGGCCTTTTGACTTTAAGGCTCTGTGGAGACGATCAAATTCAATGCTATTATTAGGGTCAAGGTCCAGGAGTTCACCAAATATTTTCGTGAGCATGCCTTAAAAGCCAGGCTGTGGCACGTCTTCTGGGACCCCTCGTACTTTAAGATTATTGCGACGCCCCTGGTTGTCAAGGTCATCAATCTTTGCTTGCATTTCACGGAGTCCAGCAGAGTGCTTCTCCAAGGTGTCCTGTACTTGGTGGATTATGAGGTCTGTAGAAGTCTGGCTCTTTTCAATGTCCATTACTCTATCCACCTGATGAGATATGTCTTTTTATATGGATGTCACCTCTTGGCGGACCGAATCCCACAGATTGGTTTCCAGCCTCAGCATATCTTGCTTGGAGGGGAGGGACTTCACATGAGCCAGAATTTCGACAATTTCCCTGTGAAGCTGAGTAAAAGTCTGGGATGTATTCATCTCCATCGGAGGTTGAGTTACAGGAACAGCTACCTGAGGGGTGGAAGGTGAAGAGGCTTGTGATTCGTAGTCAGAGTCACCCGTTGGGGCCGTGGTAGATAGGAAGGCACGTAGATCTTGTGCGCAGCCAGGGCGGAGGGTACCAGGGTCTCTGCGGAGTTGAGGATGCTTGTCTTTTCCCATTTGGGTGAGGGTGGAGCCGGGTCAGCTTAAATTGTTAGAGATGCTAATGAATGCAATTAGGCCACATAACTCTGAAGAGTTAATTAATCACATGTTAAGGCTGCATGACTGGGTCTCCTCGCAGCTTCCAAACAGAACGTGAAATCAGAAAATTCTGTAGGATCTTTTGCCTCACATGCTCAACGTATGTTAAAAAAATGAACACAATTCTTGACTTGTGTAGGTGAGTTACCAAAGTGGAGGAGACTTTACAGTCTGAGGAATTTGTAAAAATCCAAAGATGGGACGCTAGCTCCCTATTGTGGTGATGTTAGGAAATCACAGAATTCCAGAAATACCCATATAGAGGTGATGGTTAGCAAAACCAGATGTAAATTGTCGTAGTGAGCTATCAATTAGTTATTGCCACACACCCCCTGAGCCTGATTGCAGTAGTGGGGCCTTATAGCCAAGAAGCAAGCTAGCAGTTTCTTTTTCACATAAGGGAGACTGGTTTTCAATATTCTGGGGAGTGTAAATTATGGCCAGGATTCATTGCCCTCCTGAGTGCAGGCAACTCAATAATATGCAAGGGAGCACTGCAGTACTCACCAAAGATCCCCAGTAGAATGCCCTAATGTGCAGGCCAGAGGGGTACAGTCTTCATACAACTGAGCCAACTCTGTGTCCACTAAAAGCTGCTTAGGAGTTGCTTAGCAGGCTGAAGGGGGAGAAGTTATAGTGGCAGCGGTCTACAGTATTTCAGGTCTCTGGTGAGCCGCAGGACCAGCCACACGTGGGGAGAACCCATTGGAGCGCACCAGTTTCACAAAATGGCCGCTCAGGCCGGAGGTGTAGAAGATCCAGAGCTTCCTCGGCTGCCTCTAGAAGGGCAGCCTGCACAGGCTGGACCGTGAGATGATCCCCAAAGGCGCCAGACAGCCGCAGCATGCAGGTCTTCCACCGAGAGACAGCAG
>WWET01004694.1:87847-117642 GCA_011038615.1 Limnodynastes dumerilii | reverse complement strand
GCCACCCTTCTCAGACAGGACCCGGGAAAAACCCTTCTTTGTTGCTGAGTCGAAGTCCCGGGTCTTTTGACCTGGGTCGACTAGAAGTGGCGGTTTCACACCACCCCCGAATACCCAGGTTTTTGCCAAAACCCGGGTTTTTGGCGAGAAACACGGGTATTTGGTGGTAATGTAAAAGGTGTGTAGGATATTGTCACAGATCCTTGGGTGACACAAACTACAATGGAAAACTATTATAATACACTTCTTTACTTGCTCCATCCTAACTCTTCCCACAACACAAATAAAGTTCCCCAGGGACTTTTTCTTTCATATGTTATCCATTTTTTATTTTATTTTTTTTAAGATAGGGCTCATAAGATTGTTATTGGACACATTCTTCTACATCTGTCTCTCCGACAGTCCCTACATTGTCTCTTCTCCTCTACAACTGTACACATATACAGAAAAGAGTCAATCCCCCTTCCTTCCTTCACCTACTATTGTGACATTAAACGGGATCTCTCTTACACACTTATTAAACACATTGGAGTCTGTGACTGGAAAAACGTTGGCATTTGGTCGTAAAACACAATCTAAGACTATTCACAGACCCTCCAACATGACCCATTCCATAGGTACAAAATGCTATTTTTCTAAATTTCCACCTGTCAGTTACTATGGTAATAGGAAATATTTATGAATAGTGGAGATGTTGCACACAACAACCAATCCAATGATTGCTTTCATTTACCAAAGCAAATGATAAATAATGGTATCTAGTATCTAAATGGTTGCTTTCGGCAACATCTCCATTACTGTATAGCCCAGTGATGTCACAATGTCCGCAGGTTGGTGATGTCACATAACCCCTCTTTATAGTAGATAGAGATTGGCCAGTGAGACTCACACAGTTTTGTGGATTGTTCCGAGCAGGTTCATTGAATCAATTTGCTTCATTTCTCTATTTCTCTATTGTGAGCCCTATTAATTTCTGTATTAGTTGAAAAACTAAAAAAATAAAAAAACATCTGAGAGGTCGCACGGCCAGCCATGGAAGCACCAAGGTAAGAGGGACATTAGTATTAGAGTTTGGAAAACCCAACAGTAAATCTCGCTCTATATATTTTTATTTATTTTATTTACAACAAGCAGGGACATTTAGTCATCTATAAAGCTCCTTAGTATAAGATATTGGATTACTCCTATTTTTACACTATAAGGGATGATCTGTTAACACAATGTACTGTACTTCAATTCTAAAGAACATATTCTTATAATTCTGAGAGATTATAAATTGCAGCTGATAAAAAAAAGTGTGTATAACTTTATCACCCTTAGTAGTAAGGACTGTACTGTAGTAAGGACTGTACGCATGCACAGTAGGTTATTTCGGCCAAATATACGCACTTAAGAAGCAGAAGCTTCATAAGTGTGAATCAGGCCCTAAGAGAGGAAAGTTACTTCTGGTCTAAACCATGTTGATTTCAAGGGAGTCATATTTCATCTATTGTAAACATTATCAGGGTTGAGAGGTGATGTTTCTTGGATCAAGTCTAAATAACAGTGCAATAGTAAAGCTGGTCAGTATCTGTGTGCAGTAAGCAATTCAAAGATATAGCCCTGCATGCAAAGAATACAATTAACTTGACTTCCCCTGAAATCAACATGGTTTTGCCCAGGAGTAAATCTCCTCTCTTAGGGCCATAGGGCCTGATCCAGACCTACGCCTGCTGTCGCTAGGACGATCGGTTGAGGTAGTTTAATGAGGGAGAGTGGGAGGGCTTAGCGGTAGTACGCTCGTGTGCGAGCGTATTACCCATTGCTTACGTCGGCTGAAGTTAGGGTAGCCTTCAGCCAGCGTAAGCAATGGGAAATACGCCCGCACAGGGGGAGTGTCGGGGAGAGTGGACGCCAATACGCTGGGCCTGATCCAGACCTACGCCGATGCGCTGAGCTTACTAAAGCACAGCGTATTGGCGACCACTCTCCCCGACACTCCTCCTGTGCGGGCGTATTTCACATTGCTTACGCCGGCTGAAGGCTACCCTAACTTCAGCCAGCGTAAGCAATGAGTAATACGCTCGCACATGAGTGTACTACCAGCACAGCGTCTCGCCGCCCCCTCTCCCCGACACTCCTCCTGTGCGGGCGTATTTCACATTGCTTACGCCGGCTGAAGGCTACCCTAACTTCAGCCAGCGTAAGCAATGAGTAATACGCTCGCACATGAGCGTACTACCGCTAAGCTGTCCCTCCCTCCCTCATTATATTAGCTCCCCCCGCCCACCTTCACTAAACTTAACGTAGGGACGCTAGGGGGACACCCACTCATAACATCTGCCCGGCGCATGCGCAGATTGGCTTTTCAGCCGATCTTACGCTTACGCCCGCCGTTGCTAGGACTGGATCAGGCCCGCTGTGCTTTAGTAAGCACAGCGCATCGGCGTAGGTCTGGATCAGACCCATGTTTACTAAGCTGCGGGTTTGGAAAAGTGGAGCTGTTGCAAATAGCAATCAATCATATTCTAGCTCTCACTTTCCTATTACATACTAGAGAATGACAGCTAAAATCTGATTGGTTCCTATGGTCAACATCTTCACTTTTCCTTTCCCACAGCTTAGTAAATCTGGCCCCAGGTCGCCAGTTTGTCCTGTAGCTTAGCAGGTGTATAAATACCCCTTGCAATTTCAAGCTCCTTCTTAAGTCTGGATGCAGCCCGTAGTGTGTAGCCAGCTTACAGTATATATGTGCTCAGACAAATCCCGCTGCAGGAGACATTACAGGGCGATAATGTGCACATCACTTATAGGCCTGTCACAGCTATGTACTAATATGTGTTCTTCTGATTGGCCACTAGTGGAATATACAACGTATAGAAAAAGATATGGAAGCGCCACAAGGTGAATGTAATTAGAGTTAGTATTTTATTAATACACCAATTATTAAGTATTCATTTAAGAAAATGTAAAAAAGTATATATAAAAAATAATAGGTACAGAAACTGACACCCAATAATATGTATAGCCAAAGGCTAGGATATATGCAGGATAAGAATCCTAACAGGAAATACACATATAGTCCATTTCATTCAAATAGAAAAAATTCCTGAGCTCAGAATAAATTGAAAAATATGATAAGGAACGTTCCAAAAACAGTTAAGAAGTAAATCGTATGCTTCCTGTAAGATAAAATATCCACTATGACTGCCCCACTTGATAGGCTAGCAATATCATGAGAATTTCCAAAAAACACAAGTCCCGTAAAAAAGAACTGGCACCAGCTGTTGTAGTATATTAAATGGTGAGCTGCAGACGGTAGTATAAAGCATAAATATGCTTACCACTCACATATATGGAGGTAGGTGTCCAGAGTGCAGATGAGTCTAGCTGTTGTCGGTAGATTCAATAAATAACGGGAGTCCACCAGCATGTCTCTTTTTAAGGAGTCTCCTCTGTATCCAGGCTGTGAGGAGTAATATCCTTTAGATAGAATCAGATTGGTACATGGGCTCTGAAGCCGGACTAATAGCCTGTTTATGCAGTGTGTAGACTCCCCTGATGACGGGAGACTGTCTACTGGCCCTTTTTCAAAAGTTGGATACAGTGGAAAACATATTTAATGCAGTTCACAGTGCAGCAGGTGAGAGCTCCTGTGCCGTCAGACTCAGTCCACATTCATCAATAGAGAGAAGATAAAAACCGGGGTGCAGTAATAGACTGAATGTTCAAAAGAATCAATAATAAGTATCCAGCCTTAATTAGGGCATCAGATCTGTAACTCAGCAGGCTAATATGCGTTTCTCCGATGTGGTTTCGTCAGAGAGCATGTTAGAAAATGGCTAGAGCTGTTGGTCTTAAGTGTTTCTTTTACAGGTGCTGATAATTTCAACTAATTAGCTGAAAAAATTCTCAACATTTGTTAAACGCTGCTTTTACAATGTCAAATTCATTAATTCAATACAGAAATATAACATTTAAATATGATACATTCAACAATCAATTGTATAATATAAAATTTCAAAATTAAAAGACAAAATAAACAAATGGTTGTCTTATAATATTGGTGAGCGGTCTTTATTTACTATAACTTAAAAAGTTAATCAAATAAAACCATATATCTTGCTTTGTAAACATTTTTCTTTATATTGTATGATATATGTATATTTTAGATTGACATATATGTATATATTAAGCATAGATACAGACGGTTACATATAAAATATTTCTTATGGCGTCACTTTTAAAAGAACATGCACTTCAGTACTTTGTGCTCATAGTGGGTCAAATTCTTACTCCTAACATTCACATTACCATTATAATAAGTAAATGAATAAACAGTATTTTAATGTCCTTGCCTTTTATAATTTAGTGAAAAATACTAATACTTGAAAACATCCATCGCAACAGAAAGTTTTATTGCAATGGGAGGATTCTCTTATGCAAAAGATCAAACTAGAACAGTTTAATTCAGATGGAAAAAATAATAAGTCTCAACACTCTAAGATTGGAAAGAACATTCAAAGAAGGAATATAGATATTAATTATACTATCAAATAATAACTCATTCCAGTAGGATATGTAGTTATTTTAATTTTTATGATTCTTATTTTTTATTATTTGTGCTTTTGCACTTCTACGATGACAATTAAAAATATATATAAGTATCACCATTTGTATATATAATACATGAATGTCATTGCGAAACTAAAAAGAATTCTATAGATCTCATAAGACCACAAAACAAGTTCCTATCTAACACATTTACACAAATATATCTAGGATATGGACAAAAACCATATCTAGCCATTTGCAACAAAGTTTAAAAATGGGTGGAAACATGAAGTTGTTCATTCCATTTGGAATCAGACAAATGTAGACATAAAAAGACAAATCAGACAGCATATAGATGCATGGGGGCATAGCAGATTAATGATCCAATTCTATGGACTCATTCAGTCCAAAGGGATGTAGGGTATTTAATTTGAAAATCCAGAAGGATTCTCTTCTGCATAGCATTGAAAACCTATCACCTTCTCTGATGGAATATTTTATAGCTTCGATACCTTGTACCGAAATAAAATCTAGTCTGCCACCATGCATTCGATTCACATGTCTAGATATGGAATGTTTAATATTTTTTCTAATAATGTTCCTCCGATGTTCTAGGAACCGTACACAGAGCTGCCTCGTTGTCCTACTTACATATCTCATGCCACATTTGCATGAGACAAGATAGACAACGAAGCAGCTCTTGCAATTAATATATTGTTTGATCTTATATTCTTGTTGGTTTTGTTCGAAGAAGAAAGAAAGATGATTTATATCAATAAAATTGCATGTTATACATTTGATTCTTCCACACTTATAACACCCTATGGTTTTAGAGGGTAGCCATGTTGCAAGAATTTGGAATTGCATGTTATACATTTAATTCTTCCACACTTGTAACACCCTATGGTTTTAGAGGGTAGCCATGTTGTAGCATCAGAATTTGAAGTATCTCCATTTCTAAAGTGGCTCCTCACTAGGTGACTCTTAATATTTTGGGCCTTTTTAAAAATGACCCTTGGAGAAGATGTTTGTGATTTTTTCAAAATAGGGTCACAATTAAGAATTTTGAAATTATTTTCCACAATTTTTCTTATCTGTGTGGAATAAGAATTGAATGGAGTAATGAAACACAGACCATCTTTAAATTTGATATCATTTCTTTTGGTTCTAACTTTCTTAACACTTGCTGTATCTAATATTGCCATTCTATCTTTCTCTGTAGCTTCTAGATAGGCTTTTTCAACCAGATCTTTTGGATACCCTTGGTTCGCAAATTACTTTTTAAGAGTGGAACTTTGTATCTGGAATTCTTCCAAGGTGGAACAGTTTCTCCTTAAACGGAGAAACTGTCCTCTTGGAATATTGCTCTTCCAGTGATATTGATGACAGCTATTGAAATTAAGGAATTGGCTTTTGTCTACCTTCTTCCTATAATTTTTCGTTAAGAGACCTCCATTATGTACATAAACTGTTACGTCAAGAAAATTAATTTCTATTTTACTTGTCTCATGTGTAAACCTTAAACCATACGGATTAGTGTTCAAGTGAAAAATAAACTGTGAAATAGATTCTAAGTCCCCATTCCAAACAAAAAATAAGTCATCTATGTACCGACCATACGAGACCAGACTCGCCCCAAAACCACTTTGCCAGATGTATTCTTCCTCTAGGCGGCCCATGTAGAGGTTGGCATAGCTTGGGGCGAATCTGGTCCCCATCGCGGTGCCACACTGCTGTAAATAAAAACACCCGTTAAAAGTGAAAAGATTGTGCTTTAAAATAAATGTGACCCCTTGCACCAAAAATTCTCTAAGTCCATCAGTGATATCAGGATCCAATTCCAAAACTGAATTTATAGTGTCTATACCCATAGAGTGTGGTATATTAGAATATAGTGACTCTACGTCACATGTGATGAGGAAATAGTGATCTTGCCAAACAATATCTTGAACCATTTTCAGAAAATGAGTGGTATCACTTATATAAGATTTTAGTTTAGAGACATACATTTGGAGATGGCAATCAACGAAATGAGAAAGGTTCAGGGAACCAACCCCCGAGATGATGGGCCGCCCTGGGGGGTTGGCTCCCGACTTGTGTACCTTTGGGAGGTAGTAAAACGTAGGGATCACCGGGTAGGATACATTCAAAAAATCAAAAGTATGGGAAGTTATAATTTGTTTGTCTTTTGCTTTCTCAATGAACATTTTGTATTTCTGATTAAACTCAGCACTGGGATTATAAACAGGTTTTTTTAATAAAATTTAGTGTCATTTAGTTGTCGCAATGACTCATTTATATAATCCGATTTATTTAATATTACGACCCCCCCACCCTTGTCTGCGGGTTTTATTATAATCTGTTTGTACAGAATATACAACGTAACTGACATGTTGCATCTTAACACCTATGTTTTAATTTACAGAACCATCTGCGGCTCCACCACCTCCAGCTCCCAGGCGCAGGGATCGGAGCCCCGACTCTGAAGGGGAAGAACCCAGGGCAAAAAAACAAAAAATGTAAAACATTGTCACCCGCACCTACCCTTCCAGCTGTAGCCCTGTATAACATCTAGCTGTACCCCTGTATACCATCCAGCTCTAATACCATCTAGCTGTACTCCTTGTATACCATCCAGCTCTAATACCATCTAGCTGTGCCGTTCTAATGCCATCTAGCTATACCCCTTTATAACATCCAGCTCTAATAACATCTAGTTGTACCCCTTGTATATAATTCATCTCTAATACCATCTAGCTGTGCCCATCTATACCATCCAGCTCTAACGACATCTAGTTGTACACCTGTATACCATCCAGATCTAATAACATCTAGCTGCACCCCTTGTATACCATCCAGATCTAATACCATCTAGCTATACCCCTGTATACCATCCAGCTCTAATAACATCTAGCTGTATCCCTCTGTACCCCTTGTATACCATTCAGCTCTAATAACATCTAGCTGTACCCCTGTATACCATCCAGCTCTAATAACATCTAGCTGCACCCCTCTATACCATCCAGCTCTAATACCATCTAGCTGTACCCCTGTATACCATCCAGCTCTGATAATATCTAGCTGTACCCCTTGTATACCATACAGCTCTAATAACATCTAGCTGTACCCCTGTATCCCATCCAGCTCTGATAATATCTAGCTATACCCCCTGTATACCATCCAGCTCTAAAAACATCTAGCTGTACCCCTGTATATCATTCAGCTCTAAAACCATCTACCTGTACCCCTCTATACCATCCAGGTCTGTACAGCATTCACCTCTAATACCATCTAACTGTGCCCCTGTATACCATCCAGCTATAATACCATCCAGCTGTACCCATCTATACCATCCAGCTCTAATAAAATCTAGCAGTACCCCTTTTATTCTATCCAGCTCTAATACCATCTAGCTGTACCCATCTATACCATCCAGCTCTAACAACATCTAGTTGTATCCCTGTATACCATCCAGTACCATCCAGCTCTAATACCATCTAGCTGTACTCCTTGTATACCATCCAGCTCTAATACCATCTAGCTGTGCCGTTCTAATGCCATCTAGCTATACCCCTTTATAACATCCAGCTCTAATAACATCTAGTTGTACCCCTTGTATACAATTCATCTCTAATACCATCTAGCTGTGCCCATCTATACCATCCAGCTCTAACAACATCTAGTTGTACACCTGTATACCATCCAGATCTAATAACATCTAGCTGCACCCCTTGTATACCATCCAGCTCTAATAACATCTAGCTGCACCACTCTATACCATCCAGCTCTAATACCATCTAGCTGTACCCCTGTATACCATCCAGCTCTGATAATATCTAGCTGTACCCCTTGTATACCATACAGCTCTAATAACATCTAGCTCTTCCCCTGTATACCATCCAGCTCTAATAATATCTAGCTGTACCCCCTGTATACCATCCAGCTCTAAAAACATCTAGCTGTACCCCTGTATATCATTCAGCTCTAATACCATCTACCTGTACCCCTCTATACCATCCAGGTCTAACACCATCCAACTGTACACCATTCACCTCTAATACCATCTAACTGTGCCCCTGTATACCGTCCAGCTATAATACCATCCAGCTGTACCCATCTATACCCTCCAGCTCTAATAAAATCTAGCAGTACCCCTTGTATTCCATCTAGCTCTAATACCATCTAGCTGTACCCATCTATACCATCCAGCTCTAACAACATCTAGTTGTACCCCTGTATACCATCCATATCTAATAACATCTAGCTGCACCCCTTGTATACCATCCAGCTTTAATACCATCTAGCTATATTCCTTTATAACATCCAGCTCTAATAACATCTAGTTGTACCCCTTGTATACCATTCAGCTCTAATAACATCTAACTGTACCCCTGTATACTATTCAGCTCTAATAACATCTAGCTGCACCCCCTGTATACCATCCAGCTCTAAAAACATCTAGCTGTACCCCTGTATATCATTCAGCTCTAATACCATCTACCTGTACCCCTCTATACCATCCAGGTCTAATACCATCCAACTGTACCTCTGTACACCATTCATCTCTAATACCATCTAACTGTACCCCTGTATACCATCCAGCTATAATACAATCTAGCTGTACCCATCTATACCATCCAGCTCTAAAAACATCTAGCAGTACCCCTTGTATTCCATCCAGCTCTAATACCATCTAGCTGTACCCATCTATACCATCCAGCTCTAACAACATCTAGTTGTACCCCTGTATACCATCCAGATCTAATAACATCTAGCTACACCCCTTGTATACCATCCAGCTCTAATACCATCTAGCTTTACCCCTGTATACCATCCAGCTTTAATAACATCTAGCTGTACCCCTTGTATACCATTCAGCTCTATTAACATCTAGCTGTACCCCTGTATACCTTTCAGCTCTAATAACATCTAGCTGCACCCCTCTATACCATCCAGCTTTAATACCATCTAGCTGCACCCCTGTATACCATCCAACTCTGATAATATCTAGCTGTACCCCTTGTATACCATCCAGCTCTAATAACATCTAGCTGTATCCCTGTATACCATCCAGCTCTAATAATATCTAGCTGTACCCTCTGTATACCATCCAGCTCTAATAACATCTAGCTGTATCCCTTTAAAATCATTCAGCTCTAATACCATCTAGCTGTACCCATCTATACCATCCAGCTCTAATAAAATCTAGCAGTACCCCTTGTATTCCATCCAGCTCTAATACCATCTAGATGTACCCATCTATACCATCCCGGTCTAATACCATACAACTGTACCCCTGTAAACCATCCACCTCTATTACCATCTAGCTATACTCCTGTATACCATCCAGCTCTAATAACATCTAGCTGTACCCCTGTATACCATCCAGCTCTAATACCATCTAGCTGAACCCCTCTATACCACCCAGGTCTAATACCATCCAACTGTACCTCTGTGTACCATCCACCTCTAACACCATCTAGTTGTAACCCTGTATACCATCCAGCTCTAATAACATCTAGCAGTACCCCTTGTATTTTATCCAGCTCTAATACCATCAAGCTTTACCCCTCTATACCATCCAGGTCTAATACCATCCAACTGTACCCCTGTATACCATTCACCTCTAATACCATCCAGCTGTACCTCTGTATACCATCCAGCTCTAATACCAACTATCTCTACATCTCTATGCCATCCACCCCTAATACCATATAGCTGTACTCCTGTATACCATCCAACTCTAATAACATCTAGCTGTCCCCCTTGTATACCATCCAGCTCTAATAACATCTAGCGGTACCGCTCTATGCCATCCAGCTCTAAAACCATTAAACTGTACCCCTGTATACCATCCAGCTCTAATATCATCTAGCTGTACCCCTGTATACCATCCAGCTATACCATCTATCTTTACCCCTGTATACCATCCAGCTTTAATAACATCTAGCTGCACCCCTTGTATACCATGCAGCTCTAATGCCACCTAACTGTACCCCTGTGTACCATCCAGCTCTAATAACATCTAGCTGTACCCCTTGTATACCATCCAGCTCTAATAACATCTAGCTGTACCCCTGTATACCATCCAGCTCGAATAACATCTAGCTGTACCCCTCTATACCATCCAGCTCTCATACCATCTAGCTGTGCCCCTGTATACCATCCAGCTCTGATAATATCTAGCTGTATCCCATGTATACCATTCAGCTCTAATAACATCTAGCTGTATCCCTGTATACCATCTAGCTCTCATAATATCTAGCTGTACCCCTTGTATACCATCCAGCTCTAATAACATTTAGCTGTACCCCTGTATATCATTCAGCTCTAATACCATCTACCTGTACCCCTCTATACCATCCAGGTCTAATACCATCCAACTGTACCTCTGTATACCATCCACTTCTAATACCATCTAGCTGTACCCCTGTATACCATCCAGCTATAATACCATCTACCTGTACCCCTGCATCCCATCCAACTCTAATAACATCAACAGTACCCCTTGTATTCCATCCAGCGCTAATACCATCTAGCTGTACCCCTCTATACCATCCAGGTCTAATACCGTCCAACAGTACCCCTGTATACCATCCACCTCTAATACCATCTAGCTATACCCCTGTATATCATTCAGCTCTAATAACATCTAGCTATACCCCTGTATACCATCCAGCTCTAATAACATCTAGCTGTAACCCTCTATACTATCCAGCTCTAATACCATCTAGCTGTACCCCTGTATGCCATCCAGCTCTAGTAACATCTAGCTGCACCCCACTATACCATCCAGCTCTAATACCATCTAACTGTAACCCTGTATACCATCCTGCTCTGTTAATATCTAGCTGTACCCCTTGTATACCATCCAGCTCTAATAATATCTAGCTGTACCCCTTGTATACCATCCAGCTCTAATAACATCTAGCTGTACCCCTGTATATCATTCAGCTCTAATAATATCTAGCTGTACCCCTTGTATACCATCTAGTTCTAATAACATCTAGCTGTACCCCTGTATATCATTCAGCTCTAATAACTTCTAGCTGTACCCCTGTATACCATCCATCTCTAATACCATCTAACTGTACCCATGTATACCATCAAGCTCTAATACCATCTAGCTGTACCAATCTATACCATCCAGGTCTAATACCATCCAACTGTACCTCTGTATACCATCCAGCTATAATACCATCTAGCTGTACCCCTGTATACCATCCAGCTCTAATAACATCTAGCAGTACCCCTTGTATTCCATCCAGCTGTAATACCATCAAGCTGTACCCCTCTATACCATCCAGGTCTAATACCATCCTACTGTACCCCCTTTTACCATACACCTCTAATACCATCCAGCTGTACCCCTGTATACCATCCAGCTCTAATACCAACTATCTCTACAACTCTATACCATCCACCTTTAATATCATCTAGCTGTACCCCTGTATACCATCCAGCTCTAGTAACATCTAGCAGTGCCCCCTGTATACCATCCAGCTCTAATACCATCTAGCGGTACCCCTCTATGCCATCCAGCTCTAATACCATCCAGCTGTACCCCTGTATACCATCCAGCTCTAATACCATCTAGTTGTACCCCTGTATACCATCCAGGTATACCATCTATTTTACCCCTGTATACCATCTAGCTCTATTAACATCTAGCTGCACCCCTTGTATACCATGCAGCTCTAATACCATCTAACTGTACCCCTGTATACCATCCAACTCTAATAACATCTAACTGTACCCCTTGTATACCATTTAGCTCTAATAACATCTAGCTGTACCCCTCTATACCATGCAACTTGAATACCATCTAGCTGTACCCCTCTACACCATCCAGCTGTATCACCATCTAGCTGTACTGCTGTACACCATCCAGCTCTAATAACATCTAGCTGCACACCTCTATACCATCCAGCTCTAATACCATCTAGCTGTACCCCTGTATACTATCTAGCTCTAATGCCATCTAGCTGTACCCCTTGTATACTATCCAGCTCTAATAACATCTAGCTATACCCCTGTATACCATCCAGCTCTAATACTATCTAGCTGTACCCCTGTATACCATCCAGCTCTAATAACATCTCGCTGTACCCTTGCATACCATCCAGCTCTAATACCATCTAGCTGTACCCCTGTATAACATCCAGCACTGATAACATCTAGCTGTACCCCTCTATACCATCCAGCTCGAATACCATGTAGCTGTACCAATGTATACCATCCAGCTCAAATAACATCTAGCTACACCCTTCTATACCATCCAGCTCTAATATCATCTAGCTGTACCCCTGTATACCATCCAGCTCTAATAACATCTAGCTGTACCCCTTGTATACCATCCACCTCTAATAACATCTACTGTACACATATTCATTTTCCTTTATACGTCTGCGCCAAATGCAGTCGGTGCTGGGCTCCCTCCATTTTGAGTGCAGAGTCATCCCTATGGGATGGTTTTTCTGCTGCAGAATGGAGAAGATGACAGCAGGTTTAACTAGCCCATGGGCAAAAGTTTAAGTATCCCCAGCCATGGTTTCAGATTTCAAAATTTGGAAGGCCTTCCTTCAAAACTTTAACTTTAAACTACACATCCTGCTAAGATCTTCTCCTGCTGCATGTAACAGGTATATTCACTTTTCCGGAATAATGGCTGTAATAGTAATTAGGTGAGATTGGTTTAGGACTAGACAAACATAAACCTTTACATACAAGGTTGGCAGGAACCCAGACATACAAGATAATGGCTGGAACCCACAGACCAGATACAGAGTAGGAATGCAGGATAACAGGATCCACCTGAGTGGATAGAGAAGGCAGGACTCAAGCAAGCACCTGAGAAACGGCAGTGTGGAGATAGCATGAGTCAGCAGGTGAATAGGAGGCAGGCACTGGTAGCTACAATGTAATAATAAGTGCCCCCACAGGCAGGGTACAGATGACAGTTAAACGCTGCTCACAGAAGCTGACAAACACAGCTGACAAGGCTGGAGGATGGTGCACTCAGCAGAATACACACACACTGCGAGAATGGTACAAACAGCGGGATATACACACACTGCGAAGATGGCACACACAGCTGGATACACATTGCGGAGATGGTACACACAGCAGAATACACACTGCAGAGATGGTACACACAGCGGAATACACACTGCAGAGATGGTACATACAGCGGAATACACAATGCAAGATGGGAAGTACAGTGGCACAACAGAGCTCTGAGTAGATGGAAAACTTAGAGCAGGTACAGAAAGTAAGAGATGGAAAACTCACAACACTTGATAAGAAAGGCTCTGTACTGGACAAAAGGAGCCCAGCTGCCAGTGCGAGTAGCAAGCTACTCGCACCGCACACTGAGAACCACAGACAGGACAGACAACAAGACAGAGGCAGGCAAGAGTAATAAAAGGTAAACAAAGGATAACACCAGACGAATCCAAGGCAGATGCACGAGGAGAGCACACGATAAAACGCAGGCAGGACGTAGGCAGGACGCAGGAATACACCAGACGCTATAGCTGATAGGGGAGTGTTCCCGGGTAAACCTATTTAAAGGACCTCCCACCAATCACCATCAACCCCAGGCCAGGGAGACTAATTAGCAGACAGCTGAGGGAAACCAGACACTTAACTCAGAGGGAAAACTACACATCCTGCTAGATCTTTCTGCTGCGTGTAACAGGTATATTCACTTTTCCGGCATGATGGCTGTAATAGTAATTAGGTGATATTTGCTCTTGGCATTCGAACGGTGGCCGGGCATTCAGTGGGTCTGGTCAAATATTATTCCCCATCAAAAGTGGCTGTTTTCAGATAATGGTTTTGCCATGGACTGTGTGCGACAGAAGGTTAACAGATTCAATAAAAATTTTCTTCTGCCTCAAAGCCATATCATTCACCACCCAGGCATTAAGCCAAATTTGGACTTAGGATGGAGTTGTTTGTGGGTGACATTTTATGTTTTGTTGGTTCCTTTTAGTTGTTGTGATGGTGGTGGGACTGGTAGCCAATCTGTTGGTGGTAAGCGATAGCAAGTATTTATTTGAAATTCTATCACACCAAGGCGGCACCCGGTGCTTAACTGTTTTGAGGAGGGCCGTGCGAGCGCTCACTGACCTTTGCTTGGTTTGGGTAGGCTCAGATGTTTTTGGGATATTGCTCTTGGGTGGTGCGCTTAGACAAGTGGTGAAGCTGAATACTGATTGTCATCTTTCTATTGAATGTATTTGCTATTTTGCTTGTGTCGCCCCCATCAAAAGCTAAGAGTAAGAATTTCAATGAATCAATTCGAAATAAAAAATTCCCCACTTCTCATTCACTTAATAAATATTCAAAATAATAATTCAACCCCTTAAAATGTGGTAATTGTGTCATTATTTGTGTTTGCCTTTTCTAGGGGGAAGGTTCCAGGTCATTGCCTGCTTATAAAACATGGGAAGTTTAAGTATGATCAAAAGTGAGGACAATAATAAAGAATACAAAAATTCCCAAAATGTGTCCAAATGTTTTAGCGATGTACAGTTTTTTTTTTAATTCCGAGGTTTGTGATAAGGTTTATGATGTGCCAAACTAAATAATGTTAAAACAACTTAACGGATGATTTTTTTTTGGTATGCAGTCCCCGGTTAGAAAATGCCAATTTCGAAAATCTCTATTTCGACCACTAAATTGCGAATTTTTGCTATTTCGAAAGTTCGCAATTTCGAATTTTCGCTATTTCGAACGTTCCCTATTTCGAATGTAATAGGTTACGAAACATGCACATTTCGATTGTATTTCTATTTCGATTGTTGTATTTTCGATTATTCTCTATTGCTATTATTCTCAATTTCGAACAATTCTATTTCATAAAGCTCCCTATTCAGAATATACTTCCATTTCTACATTTCTATTTTCGAATTTTCTCTATAACTCCCTATTCAGAATATACTTTTATTTCTACATTTCTATTTTCGAATTTTCTCTATAACTCCCTATTCAGAATATACTTTTATTTCTACATTTCTATTTTCGAATTTTCTCTATAACTCCCTATTCAGAATATACTTTTATTTCTACATTTCTATTTTCGAATTTTCTCTATAACTCCCTATTCAGAATATACTTTTATTTCTACATTTCTATTTTCGAATTTTCTCTATAACTCCCTATTCAGAATATACTTTTATTTCTACATTTCTATTTTCGAATTTTCTCTATAACTCCCTATTCAGAATATACTTTTATTTCTACATTTCTATTTTCGAATTTTCTCTATAACTCCCTATTCAGAATATACTTTTATTTCTACATTTCTATTTTCGAATTTTCTCTATAACTCCCTATTCAGAATATACTTTTATTTCTACATTTCTATTTTCGAATTTTCTCTATAACTCCCTATTCAGAATATACTTTTATTTCTACATTTCTATTTTCGAATTTTCTCTATAACTCCCTATTCAGAATATACTTTTATTTCTACATTTCTATTTTCGAATTTTCTCTATAACTCCCTATTCAGAATATACTTTTATTTCTACATTTCTATTTTCGAATTTTCTCTATAACTCCCTATTCAGAATATACTTTTATTTCTACATTTCTATTTTCGAATTTTCTCTATAACTCCCTATTCAGAATATACTTTTATTTCTACATTTCTATTTTCGAATTTTCTCTATAACTCCCTATTCAGAATATACTTTTATTTCTACATTTCTATTTTCGAATTTTCTCTATAACTCCCTATTCAGAATATACTTTTATTTCTACATTTCTATTTTCGAATTTTCTCTATAACTCCCTATTCAGAATATACTTTTATTTCTACATTTCTATTTTCGAATTTTCTCTATAACTCCCTATTCAGAATATACTTTTATTTCTACATTTCTATTTTCGAATTTTCTCTATAACTCCCTATTCAGAATATACTTTTATTTCTACATTTCTATTTTCGAATTTTCTCTATAACTCCCTATTCAGAATATACTTTTATTTCTACATTTCTATTTTCGAATTTTCTCTATAACTCCCTATTCAGAATATACTTTTATTTCTACATTTCTATTTTCGAATTTTCTCTATAACTCCCTATTCAGAATATACTTTTATTTCTACATTTCTATTTTCGAATTTTCTCTATAACTCCCTATTCAGAATATACTTTTATTTCTACATTTCTATTTTCGAATTTTCTCTATAACTCCCTATTCAGAATATACTTTTATTTCTACATTTCTATTTTCGAATTTTCTCTATAACTCCCTATTCAGAATATACTTTTATTTCTACATTTCTATTTTCGAATTTTCTCTATAACTCCCTATTCAGAATATACTTTTATTTCTACATTTCTATTTTCGAATTTTCTCTATAACTCCCTATTCAGAATATACTTTTATTTCTACATTTCTATTTTCGAATTTTCTCTATAACTCCCTATTCAGAATATACTTTTATTTCTACATTTCTATTTTCGAATTTTCTCTATAACTCCCTATTCAGAATATACTTTTATTTCTACATTTCTATTTTCGAATTTTCTCTATAACTCCCTATTCAGAATATACTTTTATTTCTACATTTCTATTTTCGAATTTTCTCTATAACTCCCTATTCAGAATATACTTTTATTTCTACATTTCTATTTTCGAATTTTCTCTATAACTCCCTATTCAGAATATACTTTTATTTCTACATTTCTATTTTCGAATTTTCTCTATAACTCCCTATTCAGAATATACTTTTATTTCTACATTTCTATTTTCGAATTTTCTCTATAACTCCCTATTCAGAATATACTTTTATTTCTACATTTCTATTTTCGAATTTTCTCTATAACTCCCTATTCAGAATATACTTTTATTTCTACATTTCTATTTTCGAATTTTCTCTATAACTCCCTATTCAGAATATACTTTTATTTCTACATTTCTATTTTCGAATTTTCTCTATAACTCCCTATTCAGAATATACTTTTATTTCTACATTTCTATTTTCGAATTTTCTCTATAACTCCCTATTCAGAATATACTTTTATTTCTACATTTCTATTTTCGAATTTTCTCTATAACTCCCTATTCAGAATATACTTTTATTTCTACATTTCTATTTTCGAATTTTCTCTATAACTCCCTATTCAGAATATACTTTTATTTCTACATTTCTATTTTCGAATTTTCTCTATAACTCCCTATTCAGAATATACTTTTATTTCTACATTTCTATTTTCGAATTTTCTCTATAACTCCCTATTCAGAATATACTTTTATTTCTACATTTCTATTTTCGAATTTTCTCTATAACTCCCTATTCAGAATATACTTTTATTTCTACATTTCTATTTTCGAATTTTCTCTATAACTCCCTATTCAGAATATACTTTTATTTCTACATTTCTATTTTCGAATTTTCTCTATAACTCCCTATTCAGAATATACTTTTATTTCTACATTTCTATTTTCGAATTTTCTCTATAACTCCCTATTCAGAATATACTTTTATTTCTACATTTCTATTTTCGAATTTTCTCTATAACTCCCTATTCAGAATATACTTTTATTTCTACATTTCTATTTTCGAATTTTCTCTATAACTCCCTATTCAGAATATACTTTTATTTCTACATTTCTATTTTCGAATTTTCTCTATAACTCCCTATTCAGAATATACTTTTATTTCTACATTTCTATTTTCGAATTTTCTCTATAACTCCCTATTCAGAATATACTTTTATTTCTACATTTCTATTTTCGAATTTTCTCTATAACTCCCTATTCAGAATATACTTTTATTTCTACATTTCTATTTTCGAATTTTCTCTATAACTCCCTATTCAGAATATACTTTTATTTCTACATTTCTATTTTCGAATTTTCTCTATAACTCCCTATTCAGAATATACTTTTATTTCTACATTTCTATTTTCGAATTTTCTCTATAACTCCCTATTCAGAATATACTTTTATTTCTACATTTCTATTTTCGAATTTTCTCTATAACTCCCTATTCAGAATATACTTTTATTTCTACATTTCTATTTTCGAATTTTCTCTATAACTCCCTATTCAGAATATACTTTTATTTCTACATTTCTATTTTCGAATTTTCTCTATAACTCCCTATTCAGAATATACTTTTATTTCTACATTTCTATTTTCGAATTTTCTCTATAACTCCCTATTCAGAATATACTTTTATTTCTACATTTCTATTTTCGAATTTTCTCTATAACTCCCTATTCAGAATATACTTTTATTTCTACATTTCTATTTTCGAATTTTCTCTATAACTCCCTATTCAGAATATACTTTTATTTCTACATTTCTATTTTCGAATTTTCTCTATAACTCCCTATTCAGAATATACTTTTATTTCTACATTTCTATTTTCGAATTTTCTCTATAACTCCCTATTCAGAATATACTTTTATTTCTACATTTCTATTTTCGAATTTTCTCTATAACTCCCTATTCAGAATATACTTTTATTTCTACATTTCTATTTTCGAATTTTCTCTATAACTCCCTATTCAGAATATACTTTTATTTCTACATTTCTATTTTCGAATTTTCTCTATAACTCCCTATTCAGAATATACTTTTATTTCTACATTTCTATTTTCGAATTTTCTCTATAACTCCCTATTCAGAATATACTTTTATTTCTACATTTCTATTTTCGAATTTTCTCTATAACTCCCTATTCAGAATATACTTTTATTTCTACATTTCTATTTTCGAATTTTCTCTATAACTCCCTATTCAGAATATACTTTTATTTCTACATTTCTATTTTCGAATTTTCTCTATAACTCCCTATTCAGAATATACTTTTATTTCTACATTTCTATTTTCGAATTTTCTCTATAACTCCCTATTCAGAATATACTTTTATTTCTACATTTCTATTTTCGAATTTTCTCTATAACTCCCTATTCAGAATATACTTTTATTTCTACATTTCTATTTTCGAATTTTCTCTATAACTCCCTATTCAGAATATACTTTTATTTCTACATTTCTATTTTCGAATTTTCTCTATAACTCCCTATTCAGAATATACTTTTATTTCTACATTTCTATTTTCGAATTTTCTCTATAACTCCCTATTCAGAATATACTTTTATTTCTACATTTCTATTTTCGAATTTTCTCTATAACTCCCTATTCAGAATATACTTTTATTTCTACATTTCTATTTTCGAATTTTCTCTATAACTCCCTATTCAGAATATACTTTTATTTCTACATTTCTATTTTCGAATTTTCTCTATAACTCCCTATTCAGAATATACTTTTATTTCTACATTTCTATTTTCGAATTTTCTCTATAACTCCCTATTCAGAATATACTTTTATTTCTACATTTCTATTTTCGAATTTTCTCTATAACTCCCTATTCAGAATATACTTTTATTTCTACATTTCTATTTTCGAATTTTCTCTATAACTCCCTATTCAGAATATACTTTTATTTCTACATTTCTATTTTCGAATTTTCTCTATAACTCCCTATTCAGAATATACTTTTATTTCTACATTTCTATTTTCGAATTTTCTCTATAACTCCCTATTCAGAATATACTTTTATTTCTACATTTCTATTTTCGAATTTTCTCTATAACTCCCTATTCAGAATATACTTTTATTTCTACATTTCTATTTTCGAATTTTCTCTATAACTCCCTATTCAGAATATACTTTTATTTCTACATTTCTATTTTCGAATTTTCTCTATAACTCCCTATTCAGAATATACTTTTATTTCTACATTTCTATTTTCGAATTTTCTCTATAACTCCCTATTCAGAATATACTTTTATTTCTACATTTCTATTTTCGAATTTTCTCTATAACTCCCTATTCAGAATATACTTTTATTTCTACATTTCTATTTTCGAATTTTCTCTATAACTCCCTATTCAGAATATACTTTTATTTCTACATTTCTATTTTCGAATTTTCTCTATAACTCCCTATTCAGAATATACTTTTATTTCTACATTTCTATTTTCGAATTTTCTCTATAACTCCCTATTCAGAATATACTTTTATTTCTACATTTCTATTTTCGAATTTTCTCTATAACTCCCTATTCAGAATATACTTTTATTTCTACATTTCTATTTTCGAATTTTCTCTATAACTCCCTATTCAGAATATACTTTTATTTCTACATTTCTATTTTCGAATTTTCTCTATAACTCCCTATTCAGAATATACTTTTATTTCTACATTTCTATTTTCGAATTTTCTCTATAACTCCCTATTCAGAATATACTTTTATTTCTACATTTCTATTTTCGAATTTTCTCTATAACTCCCTATTCAGAATATACTTTTATTTCTACATTTCTATTTTCGAATTTTCTCTATAACTCCCTATTCAGAATATACTTTTATTTCTACATTTCTATTTTCGAATTTTCTCTATAACTCCCTATTCAGAATATACTTTTATTTCTACATTTCTATTTTCGAATTTTCTCTATAACTCCCTATTCAGAATATACTTTTATTTCTACATTTCTATTTTCGAATTTTCTCTATAACTCCCTATTCAGAATATACTTTTATTTCTACATTTCTATTTTCGAATTTTCTCTATAACTCCCTATTCAGAATATACTTTTATTTCTACATTTCTATTTTCGAATTTTCTCTATAACTCCCTATTCAGAATATACTTTTATTTCTACATTTCTATTTTCGAATTTTCTCTATAACTCCCTATTCAGAATATACTTTTATTTCTACATTTCTATTTTCGAATTTTCTCTATAACTCCCTATTCAGAATATACTTTTATTTCTACATTTCTATTTTCGAATTTTCTCTATAACTCCCTATTCAGAATATACTTTTATTTCTACATTTCTATTTTCGAATTTTCTCTATAACTCCCTATTCAGAATATACTTTTATTTCTACATTTCTATTTTCGAATTTTCTCTATAACTCCCTATTCAGAATATACTTTTATTTCTACATTTCTATTTTCGAATTTTCTCTATAACTCCCTATTCAGAATATACTTTTATTTCTACATTTCTATTTTCGAATTTTCTCTATAACTCCCTATTCAGAATATACTTTTATTTCTACATTTCTATTTTCGAATTTTCTCTATAACTCCCTATTCAGAATATACTTTTATTTCTACATTTCTATTTTCGAATTTTCTCTATAACTCCCTATTCAGAATATACTTTTATTTCTACATTTCTATTTTCGAATTTTCTCTATAACTCCCTATTCAGAATATACTTTTATTTCTACATTTCTATTTTCGAATTTTCTCTATAACTCCCTATTCAGAATATACTTTTATTTCTACATTTCTATTTTCGAATTTTCTCTATAACTCCCTATTCAGAATATACTTTTATTTCTACATTTCTATTTTCGAATTTTCTCTATAACTCCCTATTCAGAATATACTTTTATTTCTACATTTCTATTTTCGAATTTTCTCTATAACTCCCTATTCAGAATATACTTTTATTTCTACATTTCTATTTTCGAATTTTCTCTATAACTCCCTATTCAGAATATACTTTTATTTCTACATTTCTATTTTCGAATTTTCTCTATAACTCCCTATTCAGAATATACTTTTATTTCTACATTCTGCGATGCGAGGCTGCTGAGGGATCTCATTGTCCGAGTATGTGAATCTGTGGAGTTCTTGTGATTCAATCACTGAGATTGCTGATCTCTACATCGGAGTGAGATTTTATTCATTCTTGGGACCCCACCGGTTCCTACGCTTCCTGTAATGTTAAAAATAATTTAAAAATGTGTTTTGATGTTACCTCTCCTAGAAAGCAGAATCACTGCGAGGCTGCTGAGGGATCTCATTGTCCGAGTATGTGAATCTGTGGAGTTCTTGTGATTCAATCACTGAGATTGCTGATCTCTACATCGGAGTGAGATTTTATTCATTCTTGGGACCCCACCGGTTCCTCAGGCACGCTTCCTGACATCCTGAAGTTTGTCTTTAAGGTGACATTTATTTTCCTGCCATATGTAAAGTAAGATAACAAATAAATACTAATATTCAAACCAGCGGTGGAAGTGGAAAGTTAGAAGTAGTGGTATGGACATAGAAATGGCGGTATGAAAATATAGAAATAATAGAAGTGAATGGAGATGCACACAAGATAAAAGCAAGCATTGCACCATGTGATTAACATGAAACTTACCTTAATAATTAGTGTTCATTGTGAATCTCTATGTGCCTCACTAGTTTAATAATTGACATAGATATATTTGTTAATTACAGTGGGGCTTAGAGACAGTTTTTCATTCTAAGTTGCTCATTTCGCGACATGGTGGGAAAGCTAGATTGTAGCCTACTAGTAAATCATAAAAAAAAAAATGATTTACCTTTAAGCAGGTGCTAGATTCCTGCAGAGATTAGACAATGGAGCAGACATCACCCTTTCAATTCATAGGATGAGTCATATATTTCTGTAGGACACTGAATGGGTGACGTCAGCTCCATTGTCTGATCTCTGTAGGTTGCCATTGGCTGCTAATTGGTAAGTAAACAAAGATTTAATGATTTCTAAAGCCCTAGTCAGGTGGTAAACATAGGCATGCTTAATGAGATCAATAAGAAGGGGCATGCCAGTACTCTGCAACATGATAGTTAAAAAAAAGTGGGTGAGGGAGGCATATAAATAGGGATGAATGGCAAACTCTGCACGTACTGTAGCAAAATCTGCACAAAGATATGCAAGGAGACTTAAGGTAGCCCTGTGGAGGCAAGAGTCAGCAAAGATCTGTAAAAACAAGAGGAGTGTCCTGTGAGTTGACTTGTACCTTAGGTGAGTAGTTTAGCAAATCTGCACATACTTATTTCCTTCTGATCTGTGGATCAGGTCCAAAGTGCATGTTGTTTTTGAGAACACATATGGGTAAAAATAAAACTGTACAACTTGTGTGCATTAATTGTTGCGTTTTACTTACTTTGCAGGATTCTGGATTAAGGGAAGAATTTTTGGGAACAAAAAACTTACCTTAGTATTTCTTTATTATTGTGTTTCATTTCTTACATTTCAAAATTTCATTAAATATATTTTAGATTTTAAATAAAATACATTGTACATGATTCTCGGTTTATGATGGAGGAGTTGCATTACACCACAGGCAGCAATTCACTTGTACTTCGCATAAGATTAATTCTGTTGCCCCTTGCCCCCTTTATGTCCAAATCATACCCTCTTGTCCATCTCATCCCTACTTATACTGAGAATGAGGGGCCGAGAGGGGCTGAAACCTCTTTTTGGGAATGAGAACTTCTATACCTCTACCTTCATAAGGGAACTCTCTATCAATCATTTTTGATGGAGACTTTTTATTCATCCCATTGGAACATAAAAGTGAAAAGCATTGAGATAGAACTACTGCTTCGAACTACATTTCATCCAAACCGTGAGTCTGTACATATTTCCACAGTTGAAGAACTTTGATCGAGACTGCTATCTATATTTTATGCATTTTGGAGACTTTACTTCTACTTAATCTAAAGAAGCCCATAGACCTATTGAACTATTTTCATTACGCATACATTTGTTTTACCACTGGCTGCTTTATTTTAACCATTTTACTATTGTTTCTTTCTCATTCAAGTTAGTATAGGATTTCGATTTACCAATATTTTGAAAGATTACTAACACTATTCACCAGAATCTGCACCATTCACTTTGTACCATTCACAGTACCATTTTTCCATTCCTCCTAAGGCAAGATAGTACCCTTCGGTCATAGTAGCAACTCTACTAGAGATACTTTCTTAGTCAGTCTAATATATGTTTAATTATTAGAATAGATTTAAATAGCGCTTGTACACCATTTTAATATTAATTCTGTTGCCTCTGTCTACAGGAACAGTAATGAGGTCTGCAAAAAGTATGTATACCAAAAATACATTCACAATTTTTCTAAGCTTGTTAGGATAGATATGGTTAAACTGTGCACGTTTTACAATGCATGGAGATGGTTATTCAGACACTGTCTGAAGTACCATCTCAATCCAAACAGTCACTATACATCAGGAACAGGTGAAAGCAGAAATAAATCTTTTTGATGTATTTAATCATACATTAATCATTTTAGAATAAATAGGTGTTATGATGTTGGCCATACGCTAGAGCAATTATTATGCTGATCATACAATTATCGAGAATTCGCCTGAATTATTGCATTAGTATATGATCACAATTTGTTTTGCAGAGCCTCTAAAAAATGAACCCAGAAGTGGTTGTATACAATTATTTGATCTTATGACATGTTTAATTTAAATTGGTGCAAAGCTTACAATTTCTTGTTATACCGCATAGTGTATAGGCATTTTTATATAATCATATATTATTTTCGCCAATAAGTTTCTGGTGGCATAAGAGCCTTTGAAGGTGAGAGTATACTAATTACGCATTCCAGTACCTCATCTTCCAGTTTCCTGTTGTGTATTGAAATTGTCAGCCATTCTACACACCTGTAAACAACAGGTGATCTTATACACAACAATAGGGGCTTCATTTACTAAAGTCGATTTAGCTCAAATCAATCATAATCGCGGGAATTTTGTGGCTATTATGCAATCGCCGCATTAACTAAAAGAAAAGTCCCAGGACTTTTTGTCTTTTGAAAAATCGCCATGGAAAACATTGCCATGACGATTTTTTCAGTGTCAAACATAGCAATCGCCGGATTTACAAAGTGTTGCTTAGTAAAATCTCGAGTGACTTGCTATAAAAAAGTGCCATTTAAACTCTCCTGCTGTGCGTGTCGCTTTCATAGAAAGTGCCATACACTTTAGCTGCAAAACACATGTAAAAACTTGTTTTGACACATAAAAATGTCTAGCATAGCATGCTTATAACCCTTAGCATTTATGTGCTGATAGTACTAGAAGGCACAGAATGGCCATGTGTTTCTGGCCATGCTGTGCCTTCTAGTACTATAAGTGTCAGCATGGCAAGGGTTATTGACATGCTGCGCTATGACGGACATCTGTCAAAAAAAAAGTAAGTTTACAAAATAAAAAAACAGCATGCACATGCAAAAATTAAACATTAGACAACCTACTGTACATGTTAATATGCTAGCCCCCTTTGAACCGATGTAATTGCAGGTGTCCACTCTTTAAATCCTCCAAAGTAACATCACTATTATTAGTGAATAAAATTTATAAATGCCCTACCGTGTGCCCATTTATCTATTAATATGCATAGGTTAAAGCCTTTTAAATCATTAAATTACATTATGTGTCAATATCATGTTTCCTGTTAAAGTTTTGCCATCAACTCCCTTCTGCCTAGTCAATGTAAATGTATGGTCCCTTTTTAAATAATAATAAAGTACAGTAAAACTCACATTTTAGTTGTCATCTATCTTGGGTGACTTGCTTTAAGAACTGGACCTGTTGATTGAAGTTTTCATCTTCTTCTCCAGCTGGTCCTGCGTCTTCGTGGGTTCCATAGCTAATGAGCTTTCGGTCACTAGAGGTCCCCCTTTTATAGTCTCTATGATGTATATATACAGAAAATTGCGGCAATTTATCCTATCGACAGTGATAATAAATCGCCAGCCAAAAGCACAGTAAATGCCGCTGGTGATTCATAATTGCTGCCAAAAAATGACCTTTGTAAATGAGGCCCTAGATGTGTATTGCAACTGAAATCCCTTTGTGTATTCAAAACAAGTGGATATATATAAAATGTGTACAGTGCGTGTAATATAGAACACATTATCCATTGCATATGGAACTAAACATGGTACTTTGTACTTCACAGAACCATCTTCAAGGATTTATATTTGTCATTGCTGAAGATATTAGTACTGGGATATTACAACAAGACACCTACCTGTGCTATCAATATGGATGAAAATCTTGCTTCTTGTGTCGCAAAGATGCATGGATTTGTGTCTTCAAAATCTCTATTATGTGTCAAGGCCTTGGAAAAGACTTTTGCTGTGTCAGAGGGATTGTATCTTAAGTATATTTTGGGCATATAGGGGTAGATCCAGAACAACGTCGCTAGCCGCTAGCGTAAATTCACACATTAGTACTTACTGCGCATGCGCATGGCAGATGTTACGTGACGTAAGACATAGCGTAAGGGGCAGTCACGTATCTGTAGCGTATCAACTTATGAAGGGGCATGCCAGCCATACGCCACCCGTATTTACGCTTCGAAGGTGGGGTGAAGCATTTAAATCGTACAGTATGGGCATGCTTAGCAGCGTAGCTACGTGTGAAGTCCGTCCGCTAGTGGTTACGCAGTGTAAAGATAAGGTAGGGTATGGAAAGCGTAAGGCGCCTAAAATACGTACATGAGAGGGGTGTGCCGAGGGGAGTGCATCGAACGTACGCTAGCATAAGACCATAGCGTAGTTAAAGCGTAGCTCTGGATCTGGCCCATAAACACCAGTGGTTACACCTGTGTTGTGATTCAAACAGAGATGTGTAAAGTTTCTAGAAGGGGCCTTGACATCATTTTTTGAAACAAGACCCCCTGCTTGACTAGTTTTAATATATGGCAGTTGTGGACTTGACTTTAATAGACCCATTTGACAATATACATTGAAAGACACATAAGTATGATCAAAGACAATGTTTTATTGCCCTGTCAATGACATTTGCAGTATGTGTATTGTTTTGGGATTTTTTTACTTCGCTTTCTGTCAGCATATTACTGTAAATATTCATGATCAACACAAGTTTCTAAGAAAGGTTATTCCAAAAATTGAAAATGGAAAAACAGTGCTTATGTTAATTATAAAAACTTAACATCTTGCTAGTAATTGTAGACTTAAAACTTAAAACGTTTGTAATATTTATACGAATTATGGCCACGCATATGTTAGGTGATTTAAAAGTGTCCAGAGCCCCTGATGGTGAGGATGAACTTGGCTGCTAGCTGGTGGCAGGTTGCAACCCTCTGGATGAGTTCATAGATGCTGAGATGGTCACAGGGTCCGAGTTGAATAGGAGTAGTGGAGATAGGTAGTGGAGGTGCAGCTACCAATGCTGGAAGCAGAGGCTGGAGACAAAAACTCAAGGATAGCTGGAACCACAGGCACGATAAGTGTGCTAGTCAAAGGCACAGGGATAACAAGAACTGGCAAAGACGGGTAGAATAACAACCGGAGACACGAGTATATCAAAAACTGGAGACAGGAGGGTATTAGGAACTGGAGACACTAGCTGTATATCAATCAGAGAAGCAAGTATAATAGAGACTGGAACTGGAGACTAGATTTATGGCCAGGAACCAGGAAGCCAGAACACACCAGCTTGAGAACACAAGTCAGCAGGCAAAGGACAAGAAGGTGTAGCCAGCGGGGGTTTATACTGAAGCAGCTGAGGAGTGAGACCAGCAAGGGAATAAGCTACATCTGTGTGGAATAATGCCTGTCTCTGGGTGGGAACATCAGAAATTGCAGAGAACTTAAATTGTAGTAGCTTGCATCCTAAGTGAAACAGCTTGCAAACTTAAGTGAGTTTGAATCAGGTGAGTTAGAATACAGAAACAGGTCAGTTCAAATACAGAAACAGGTGCACAAATCTTGACGCTACCATTAACTATATCCATATATTCCTTTTTTTAATGCTTTTATAAATCAGGTGTAACCACTGGTGTTTATGGGCCAGATCCAGAGCTACACTTTAACTACGCTATGGTCTTATGCTAGAGTACGTTCGATGCACTCCCCTCGGCACACCCCTCTCATGTACGTATTTTAGGCGCCTTACGCTTTCCATACCCTACCTTAACTTTACGCTGCGTAACCACTAGCGGTTTGGGCTGGATCTAGACTTAAGAAGGAGCTTGTAAATAAGAGAGAAAGATTACATCTTGGCAAAACCATGTTGATTATCGGGGGAGTCAAGTTAATTGTATTCTTTGCATGCAGGGATATATCTTAATTCGTAATCTGAATTACTTACTGCACACAGATACTGACCAGCTTTACTATCACACTGTTATTTAGACTTGGGCTGGGAAACATCACCTCTAAACTCTAATACGGTTTGCAACAGATGAAATATGACTCCCCTGCAATCAACATGGTTTAGCCCAGGAGTAACTTTACTCTCTTAAGACCTGATTCACACTTTACGAACGCGTTAGGTTCTTAAATATACGCAACTAATAGCAAGGCAACTGCCTCAGCACGTCCCCCGGTTTTCAGGTTCTTAAGAAACTTACGAGCCATAGGGCTCCCTTAACCGTAGGTTTGCATTTGTGTGCGTAGGGCATCTAATTATGAACGTGTCTGCATAACCGCGCCTCCTTTTGATCATTTAAATGCCTCTTTCCACCCAGTCTTCGTATCTGCCGTGTTAATTATTTATGGCACGCCCCTTTCGGTGTAAGTTTCTGCGAACCTAGAGACTTTGGGCCTGATCCAGACCTACGCTGCCTGCCGTTAAAATGCCAGCCAGCAGCGTAAGATCGGCTTAAAAGCCGATCTGCGCATGCGCTGGGCAGATGTTGTCTGTAGCTTCAGCATAGTAACGCTGAGGGCGTCCCCCAGCGTTACTACGCTGAGGTTAGTGAAAGTAGGTGGGGGGATGGAGGGTAATGAGGCTGGGAGTTACACTGGGTTACGCCGGCTGAACTTAGGGTAGCCTTCAGCCGGTGTAACCCAGTGTAATTACGATCTGGCAGGGGGAGTGTCGGGGGGAGTGTAACGCTGTTACGCTGAGCATTGGTACGCTCAGCACAACAGCGTTACTCTGGATCAGGCCCTTTAGGTACGTACTGTCGAATCACAGCATTTGCGTTCCCAAGTCCAACGTAAATAGCGTATAAAAGTTACTACGCATGCGCAGTATATACCTTCTTAAAAATACGCACCTAAAAACACAAAAATTCTTAACAGTGAATTAGGTCCTTAATTTCAAGATCCATCTTAAGTCTGGATACAGCCCATTATTTTTATTTTATTTTATTTTATTATATTATATTATATTATATTATTTTTAGTTTAATTCACATTACTTTAACTTATATGTTATCTATTTATCTTATACTTATCTTAGTCAGTGTTGTAACCTGGCTGTGGGTCCCCTTTGTGAATGGCCCTATATCGATAAGATCCAGACTTCTCAACCTTTCATTATTATTTTTATCGTTGTTACTGCTTATTCCAATTATTTTTGGATATTAATTTACCTACCACTCCTATTGTATTTATATGCCTACATTTATTTCTTAGTGTCATTTCACTTCCATGTGCTCC
>WWET01004694.1:31587-71927 GCA_011038615.1 Limnodynastes dumerilii | reverse complement strand
CAGGGGGAGCCCGTTCACATGAACGGGCCCGTGATGGCAGATGAAGGAGTCCTGCATCGTCATGGAAACGATAGTTTCCACTGGCGATGCAGGGTTTTTAAATATGAGAAAGGACATTTTGAAGCGATAAGGGCAGTTTTCTATTGAAAACTGCCCCTATCACTCCAAAATGAACTCTATAAATAGAGCCCTATATATGATATATATGCAATAACCTGCCTGCTTTTCATAGCCTGCTTTTCAAAGCATTGATTTTCCAAGCATATAAGAGATGTAACTGGAGTTTCATCACAATTTCATAACTATTTACTCTTTTTCCACAGGTAACCTCAACTGAGTGGGCCTAGTTTAACAAATCATCTGTGCAATTGTAAAGTATTGTCTTTCTTTTGTATTTATATTTTAATACTTGGTTTTTGTGTGTTAGGTGAAGCTTGTTGCATAATATCTTTATTGTTTGTGTTTGGTATAATTTTTCTGGGTAGGTTTAAAGGTTTTTGTTTTTTTTATTGTAGTTAATTAGCCAGCTGTGCTAATTGCTTGGGCTGTGGTAATTGATTAGTTCCTTGTCTGTTATATAAAGGGGGTTTAGTTTAAACCTGCCTGCTTTTCATAGCCTGCTTTTCTAAGCATTGGTTTTCTAAGCATATTGGAGTTGTCATTGGAGTTTGACCTGTATTTGGGCCCATTTAAAGTAACTGTGTGATTTGTTGGTTAAGTGAAGTTTGCTTATTTTTTATTCAAATAAACCTTCTAGAACTCTTGTGCATTGCAGTGGGTGTGATGCTTTTGTTTTGCGTGAAATAACTTGGAAACTCAGGTGTTGTCCAAACTGTCAGAAGATGTCTTTTTTGCAGGATGAGATAGTTAGAATGCATGGTGAGATATGCAGGATGTCTGCATCTTTGATGCCACCGTTGCCTCAGAAAGTTCCAAGGAAGCGTACTGGGTGGACTATGGTGAGGAATGGTTTCAAGAAGGTTCCAGTTGTGCAAGGACACATTGCACAGCCTTTGCTCTTGCATAACTCATATGCAGCACTTGGAGGCCTGGAGTGCACTTCAGAAGGTAATGTAGTGCATGAGGTGTTGAGGGAACCTGATGGTGAGAAAAGGGAATCCCTGAAAAGGACTGCATTTCTTGTGGGGGATTCTATTGTTAGGGGTATCCAGCTGGGAAGAGGACTCAAAAATAGGAATCAGGTGAAGTGCTTGCCTGGAGCAACAGCTCCACGTGATAAAAAGTGCATTTTAAATATTGTAAAGGCAGTGAGCAAGGAAAGGGAGGTTGATGTCATTATCCATCTTGGGACAAATGACTTAGCCAATGCTGGAGTTGTGGCTGTCAGAGATGAATTTAGAAAGTTGAGAATTGCTCTTAAGCAGGTTACAAATACTGTTACTTTTTCTGAAGTGCTGCCAGTATACTGATTTAAAAATGGTAGAATGTGGTGCATTCACAATTTCAATCTGTGGCTTAAGAAGTTGTGTCATGAGGAAGGATTAGGGCTCATAGAACATAGCCATTCCACCTGGCAAAATAGGAACTTGTATAAAAAGGATAGCTTACACCCACCTTCTGTGGGGACAGATATTCTAAGGGAGCAGCTTGAATGCTTTATTAAAAACCATTTAAACTTGGAGAGGGGGACAGTGATACACAAAATAAAAATAGCTGCTCCCCTAACTAAAAAGTGTTGGGTGGCCAGTCAATAATGACAGATAATATAGCCACAGCAACAAATGTGAACAAAGAAAATATAAAAAGCAATATTAACATATCTAGCAATAATAATAAACTGAGAAATAGGAGATTCATAATGCAACCTCTCAGAGCAATGTGTGTAAATGCTAGGAGCTTAGGAAATAAAATCTCTGAATTAATCGCAATAATGGCAAGGGATAATCTAGATATTGTGGGAATCACAGAGGTGCAATGAATCTAGATATTGTGGGAATCACAGAATCATGGTGCAATGAAAATCATGACTGGGACCTAGCTATACTGGGTTATAATTTATTTAGAAAGGATAGAGTAGGAAAATTGGGGGAGGAGTATTACTGTATGTATGTATGTTAAGGAAGGGTTAAATTCTACTTTAATAGGGTGTATTGGAGAAAAAAATGAGGCACTTTGGGTAACTGTCGTAACCCAGGGTGTTATTCTTCGTACTGGAGTTATATATAGGCCACCAGAGCAAGAGGAGGAAATGGACAATGTTCTATTGCAAGACATTTCTAAAATGGCATTAAAAGGGGAGGTAATAATCATGGGTAATTTTAATCAACCTGATGTAAACTGGGATAAGTCTTCAGTAAGCTCCACTAGAAGTGGGGACATTTTAAATTCATTACAGGGAATTTAAAAGTTGTTTAAGGGACTTAAACAACTGATGAGAGAGCCCACTCGCAAAGAGGTCATCTTAGATTTGGTACTTACAAATGGTACTGAATCTCAGAAGTAAGTGTGGGTGAGAACCTAGGATCCAGTGACCATCAAGCGGTATGGTTTAGTATAATGACTGAGAGAGAAGCGTGCCACACGAAGATGAGGGTGCTAGACTTTAGGAAGGCAGATTTTGTGGAAATGGGGAAATGTGTAAGTGATTCTTTGGCAGAGTGGAGTTCAGGAGCAGTAGGGAGATTTAAAAAATGCATTATTAACAGCAACAGACCTTTGTATAAGAATGGTTAGAAAAAAAACCAAAAAAAGAAACCCAATGTGGTTTACAAAAGAGGTAGCAAATATCGTGAAAGCAAAAAAGATGGCCTTATGGAATTATAAGAAATCTCAGAGTAATGATGACAGGTAGGTGTATTTTACAAAGAAGAAGGAGGCTAAAAAGGTTATGAGAGCACCAAAGGCACAAACTGAAGAAAAACTGGCCCACTTGGTACAAAAAGGGGACAAAAGCTTTTTTAGGTATATAAATGAAAGGCGAAAAACAAAAGAGGGTATCGTAAGGCTCAAAACGGAGAGTGTAATTCTTATTGAGGGTGAAAGGGCTATGGAAGATCATCTTAACAAGTATTTCTGTTCAATATTCACACAAGAAAGTGAGGGGGAAGGGTCCACTTTTGAATGGGAAGACTATTAATACAATGGGGGCAATTACTACTACTTTCACTGAGGAACAGGGATTAAAAGAACTTTCAAAATTGAAAGTGGACAAATCAATGGGACCAGATGGGATACATCCGAGGATACTAAAAGAGCTTTGAAGGGTGCTGGCAAAACCATTAGCTGAATTATTCAATCAGTCACTAATAACTGGGCTATTTCCAGAGGACTGGAAAATAGCAAATGCCATCCCTCTGCATAAAAGTGGAAGTAGGGAAGAAGCGTCAAACTACCGACCAGTGAGTCTAACATCAATAGTAGGGAAATTGATGGAAAAACTGTTAAAGGAACAAATTGTACAGCATTTTAAATCCAGTAACGTACAGGATCCCAAGCAGCATGGATTCACTGGGGGCAGATCATGTCAAACAAATCTTATTGAATTTTTTGGCTGGTTCAGTTAAGTATTAGATAAAGGGGGAGCTGTAGACATAGCTTATCTAGATTTTAGCAAGGCTTTTGACACTGTGTCACATCACAGACTGTTAAATAAAATGGAAACTTTAGGATTGGATTTAGAGATAGTTGCATGGATACATATTTGGTTACAGAATAGACAACAGAGGGTTGTAGTAAATGGAATCTCTTCTGGGGATGGTACGGTAACCAGTGGAGTAACAAATAAATTAAAATGTACTATATACAAGGATTTCAAATTTCTTTGTGGTGTTTGAGTGTGTGTGTATGTATGTGTGTGTGTGCGCGCACATGGGTCTGTCTGTGATTCCAAGTGTAAAAATATATAAGCTGAAATACAGAGTTACTGGAATGAGTTGTATTCTAGCCAAGATATCATAAAGTGTTGTATTGTGCTTTAAAGCACTACGGCTCCTATGAATTCAATAGTTCTACTTATCACATAATACAAACAGACGGATTATGGCGTAGTTTGGCTTATCCCTTATTTTTATTCTTCAGAGTAACCTTAGGCCACAATAGTTGGATCATTATTGTATTACAAAGTCATTGAAGGTTTTTTGAACAATAACTCTTATATAACAGGATTTCAAAGTCCTGAAGGCTTTATTTGCTTCACTAGATTTAATTAAACATCTGCTGTTAATTTTTGTGTAGGTAATAATTGTATACATAATCATTAGAGACTAGCAGATGAAAGAATAATAAACAGCAAAACTACATTCAGCAAAGTATTAGTAATTAATTGATAAATTATTATTCATTAAAATTAGGAAATATTCAAAGGCAATTAAATCAATAAACAACCAGTTTAAATGTTAGATAAATCAACATAAAGTTATATACAAAGCTTATTAGAATGCTTTTAATCTAAAACAAAACAAAAAAGTGCAATAATTCAAAGAACACTCTGAGATTAACTTCGAGTTAAAAAGAAAGGAAAACAAGGAACAAATTTACATCTTGGCTAAGTACATTTAAAATATGGGGTGGACTGAATTAAAGTTGAGAGCTGATATGCGTTAGTTAAATTCTAAATTGTAGCATAACAATGAAGATGTCCAATATAATTAATTCTTTGCTAGTATGAAATGTGTCCCTTAGTGTTAAAACAACTTCAGTTCACATTTTCATTGTAAAACTTTAGAATTTTTGTTAAACATGTATTCATTATTTGCATGCAGGAAAAATACTATGATTTACACATACAAATTACATACTTCATACCACTTGGCCTGGTCCTCATTTAGTAAAGTTAGGGTACTTACTGTACACAAGCCTCTTGAGTAAGTATCCCAAAACGTAGCAGGGCAGGACAGATTTAAACAACTTAACTAGAGTTAAGAAATGAATTTTCCTAGCTCTACTCTAACTAGTTAGAGAGTGTTTGATAAAACTACCCCTTTGTCTTTTATGCCTTATGTGTACTCTCAGGCCTAGCTATCCTGGGCTATACTAGAATCATCTGCTTCTGAGCATGTATTCGAGCCTAACCAAAGACCCAGCAGCAAACAAGTAGCCAGTTCTGACTGATCTGAATGCCACCAACTGCCACTGCAGGAGGCGTGGCTAAACCCTGAGGGGCTTTACAGGATAAAATCTGATAATGATGATGATGATGCTTTAAATAAGTATTGCACTGATTCACCTATTACTTAGAATTATTTGATATACTTATATATTTTCTTATTGATCTGAGTAAATGCTATACAGCATTGAAATTTGACACAAAATATCAAAACATTAGTAGAGGGGAGGGGGGTACTTGGATATAATTAGACTTGTTTATGGGAATCAGTGCTTAGACCACTGATTCCATCTCTATTTCAGTAGCTGTTAATAAAAAAATAAATGTAAACATCCCTTTTGGAATACTGCTTTTTCCACAGCTACTCCATCTGCCATGTATACCCTTATTTTTTATTTAGTAATCCATCATGTTTATATAAATGGATAAGTTCCATTGATAGATAAAAAACATTATTCTCAATGGGACTGATCCAGAGCTACGCTTGCCCACTGGCCATAAGTACGGCCAGCGTAGCTCTGGAGCACGCCCCCGACACTCCCCCTGTGGCCGGCATAATTACTGTTACACCGGCTGAAGGCTACCCTAACTTCAGCTGGCGTAACAGTAGTTAATTACGCCACAGGGTCGTAACTGCACTAACCCGCCCTCCCTCATTTACTTACCTTCCCCCGCCTTCCTTCCGTAACGGTTGCGTAGTTACGGCAAGGAACGCCCCCTGGCCGTAACTATGCAACAGTTAGGGACGCTCAATCCTAAGGATCGGGTTACCCTAACTATGCCGGGAAACATCTGTCCGGCGCATACAGTCGCCGTAACTAGTGCGGCGACAGTAGCTCTGGATCAGCCCCATTGACACTATACATAGTGACATTATACACGCTATACATAGTGACATTATACACAGTGACATTATACACGCTATACACAGTGATACTATACACACTATACATAGTGACACTATAGTGACACTATACATAGTGACACTATACACACTATACACAGTGGGCCTGATCCAGACCTACGAATGAGTGCAGAGCGTATTACCGTATACGAATTCTGTAAGCATAATATCGGCAGTAAATACGAACTGCACATGCGACCAGTGAGTACTTCCTGTCGTAACTTGGTGTTGGCCGTAGTAGTAAATAGGTCGTCCGTAACATTTGCGTAATTATGGAGAAATGGGCATGCCTATATTACGATAGCCGCAAATACGCTGTAGTTACGAAATGTTGGCGGGGGAGGCATTTAAAGCATACAGTATGGGCGTGCTTAAGCAGTTACGACCATGGCATAATTACGACCTGACATAATTACGCTAGGAAATGTTAAGGTAGGGTTCTGTGATATAGTGTAGTGACAGAGACAGCATATCTCCACATGGGAGTAATGGCTTGGGCTAATCAACAGCACCTGGGCTCTGCTCATATAAGTGTTTCAAAGACAGAGGGTCAGTACTTTTGAGAATAGCTGTGGGGCTAATCAACAGCACCTGGGCTCTGCTCATATAAGTGTTTCAAAGACAGAGGGTCAGTACTTTTGATGGTGGAATAGCTGTCCAAGTGATAGGCCGGGGGTTGGGTTAGCATAGAGACTTGAAGAGTCTTTGAAGTGTCTGTGAACTATGCTGTGACACTTATATGCTGCACTACTGTTACCTGCTATGCTGTCTGGCTGCTACCAAATAAAGGAGTTTTACTTCATCTCCTCTAAGTGTTGTGCATCCTTATCTCATATGGCGCCCAGAAACAGGGGACACATCTCAGCTGGAAACTATACACTGCAGAGAACCCTGGGTAAGATAGCTACAGTATCTGTGTTTTAAAAACTAACAAGTTGTGTTTAAAGTATACATTGTGCAGCTGGCCTGGGGCCAGAAAGGTGGTGTGCTTAATGAACTGTTTAACCCAGTTTTGTTGTGCCTGTAGTGGAGGACAGGGCAACTTGGGGTTAATGAGAGTTGTGTGAAAAGCTGCCTTAAAGGGCCACCGTGTCATTGGTGAGACAGGCATATTATATTAAGCCTCCTAAGTTTATCCTTAAAGGGGAAGTACAGGGTAATATGGAGGAAATACTGGGAAGGTTATCTAAAGTGGCTGCCGGACAACAAACCCAATTAGAGGGCCAACAAGCTCAGGTCCAGATGATATCTGAAGTTGCTGCTGGTCAGCAAACTTAATTACAGGGCCAACAAGCTCAGGTCCAGATGATATCTGAAGTTGCTGCTGGTCAGCAAGCTCAATTACAGGGCAACAAGCTCAGGTCCAGAGGTTATCTAAAGTGGCTGCGGGACAACAAGCTCAGGTCCAGATGATGTATGAAGAGCTTAAAGAGCTGAGGAAAGGTGGGCGGGAGAGGCTGCTTAAACTCACTCCAGCTGATGACGTTGAGGCATACCTCTGCACATTTAAGCGCATGGCCACGCGATTGGAATGGCCTGAAGAGAAGTGGTCTCAGTGGCAAATGCAGGATTTTGAAAAGGGGGTTTTCAATATGTGTAATACATGTGGGGTATATTAGCATATCTCCCAACATTTTGGAGCCCAAAAACGGGACAAATAAGCTCCGCCATGATCAAGCTCTGCTCCCGCCCTGCCCCCACTGTGAGCGTGTGTGTTAGGGAATTAGACTGTAATGCGGCAGAGGTTGAAGTACTGTTTAAAATTGTAAAGAGCTAATTAATATGATGTTAAAAAAAACATATGTAAGATGATAATACGAATAATATGGTCGTACTATCTGACTGCCAAAGTATCTAAGACATCCATTAACGTTCTTTGTGAAAGCAGGAAGTTTATAATGTAGGTTTAAAAATAATACAAATAAAATAAATCTACATTAAGGAATTGTGTAGTTATTGTCTGTAACAAGTCCTGTTTTTGATATTTTTAAGTAATTTAGAATTTACTTCTTTTACACATTAAAATAATAATTTTATATTGCAGGAACAGATCTAATAGCAATAGCAATATACAATGCATTAGTAGAGCACATTACACAATGGACCAAGCTTATGTCAGTGCATACGCACTGTTGAATATGTTGTGACACATTTACCATTCTCACTTGCTTTTTTATTGCAGCACAGGCCAGGACCATCATCCTGACAGTCTACCCCACATGGCTGCTAGACCACGCTCCTTTTGTGGCACCCGCAAAGCCACGTCCCTTCGAAATTTTGCATTTTTTTGCACATTTTTACTTTTTTTAAAAAAATTTCAATCTGGGGGGTTTATGGGCAACCAGAAACCCCCACTGGGTCTGACAAGCTGGCTCCTTGTTTGACAGGGGAGGCACAGAGACTGTGGATGATGGAGATGCCAGCCCTGCTAGCTGGCTAACGCTTGGTTGCAGCCGAGTGAAAACTCAGCTGTGCAAATTGTGGAGAGAGTTACGCTAGACAAGGTGTTAGTGCTTGTGCCCACTACAGAAAGTAAGATGTATGCTCAATGGCGGGGCCCTTATGAGATCATAGAGGCGGTGGGACCAGTCAATTACAAGGTTTGACAGAAGGGTAGAAGGAAGGAGGTACAAATCTACCATGTGAACCTGTTAAAACCTTGGAAGGAAAGCGCCAGTCAGCTCTCTTTAGTAGCAAAAAAGGTTCCAGAATGCCAGGTACCCATTGAAGTCACACTTAGTCCTGGGCAGAAACAGGAAGCTGTGAATTTGGTAGCGAGGTTCAAGATGTGTGACCCAGATCATTCAACATGATATTGTGACTCAACTCAGGGTGGTCATCAAACAAAGGCCATATCGCATACCCGAGGCAAAACGGGCACTGGTAAAGCCAGAGGTAGAAGAGATGCTTCACATAGGGGTTACAGAGGAATCAAATAGCGAGTGGAATAATCCCATTGTCTTGGTACCTAAGCCGTCAGGTGCGGTAAGATTCTGTAATAACTTCCGCAAATTAAATTAGGTTTCTCGCTTTGATTTGTAACCTATGCCCCACATTGATGAGCTGGTAGAGAGATTAGCCAGGAGTCAGTATCTTACCACACTTGACTTGACAAAGGAATACTGGCAGATTCCTTTAACGGAAGCTGCTAAGGCAAAAACAGCCTTCTCTACCCGAGAGGGCCTGTTTCAGTACAAAAGGTTGCCATTTGGTTTACATGGCGCCCCAGCAACTATTCAGAGAGCTATGAATACGTTTCTGCGGCCTCACAGGGAATATGAAGTTGCGTATTTAAACAACATTATCATTTTTTGCTCTGACTGGGAATACCACCTTCCAAAAATAGAAGCTGTTTTGAAGTTTCTAAGGGAACATGGGTTTACTGTCATCCCTGAGAAATGTGCCATTGGTATGATAGAAGCCAAATATTTGGGGTACATTGTGGGCAGGGACAGGTTAAACTTCAGCCTACAGATAAGAGCAGTTCTCGCTTGGCCCAAACCGAAATGTAAGTCGCAGCTTAGTCTAGTGGGGTATTATCACAGGCTCATACGTGATTTTGCCACTAGAGTGACTCCACTAATCGAATGTCTTAAGAAAAAGTCTCCAGACAAAATAACTTAAGAAGAGCTTTATGTACAGAGCCTGTCTTGCAAGCTCTTGATTTTACAAAACCGTTTGTCTTGCAGACAGATGCCTCGGAGACAGGACTTTTGGCAGTCCTTTCACAGGAGGTAGATGGTGAGGAGAAGCTGGTCCTCTACCTTAGCCATAAATTACTTCCCAGAGAGCGCTAGTATTCAACTGTAGAGTAGGAGTGCTTGGCAATTAAATGGGCAGTGCAGTCCTCAAAATATTATTTATTGGGACGGGAGTTTTTGTTGCCTACAGACCATGCTCCCTTGAAATGGATACACGCAAACAAAGAGGTGACTGCTCGTGTGACCCGTTGGTTTTGGCCTTATAGCCATTTAAGTTTGAGGTGTGGCATCGTCCGGGGAAACAGCGCCTCAATGTCGATTCCCTTTCCAGGAGATTTGTAGGTTCCAATCCTCCAAACAACCCTATGGTGAAGCTAGGGGAGGAGGAAGAGGGCCAGGGGGGCGAGGTGAAAAGCTCGCCTGAAAATTTGTTAGCTTCACCAGGGTGGTTGAAGCAAAGGTGGGGGGGGGAGTGTGACAGAGACAGCATATCTCCACATGGGAGTAATGTGGAGAATCCTGACCAGGTTTTAGAGCTGCAGCAGAGAGATTGGTGTGGTCAGGCTTGGGCTAAGCAACAGCACCTGGGCTCTGCTCATATAAGTGTTTCAAAGACAGAGGGTCCGGACTCTGGTACCTTGAAGAGTCTGTGAACTATGCTGTGATACTTATATGCTGCACTGCTGTTACCTACTATGCTGTATGACTGCTACCAAATAAAGGAGTTTTACTTCATCTCCTCCATGTGATGTGCATCCTTATCAATTTTAATCAATTTAATTTTCATGAAATACCACAAAAAAATCATGTAGCAACAATTGTTTATTTACCTGCACCTAAATGCATAAAATTAAACATGGTTAATACATTAAATTTTTATACATTTGATAAAAACTGTATCAATTTATAATCAAGTACCATACCATACCAGTGTAATAAACAGGCACAACCAACACTGTCCTAATAAGGCATATGTACCACAAAAATTCCTGGTATTTAGAGGCTCTGAAGACATTACAAACATTAAGGTCCTTAATAGGGGAATGATTGACGTCCAACTTTAGCAAAGAATAGCATTTCAAGGCCTATACTGTGCAGATGGTGCAATAAACATATATCTCTACTTTTCTTGTATTGTAGTATATAGTCACAGGATATCAGACAGGGCTGACTGAGCTACATTGAATCTTTTGAAATATTAATAATTAAAAAGTCAGCCTGTATTTTCAGATGACTGTTATTTTAGATAGTGTTATTTTAGGTATAGTCACTGACAATCATGCTTCAGTCACTTAGTACTGTTGGGAACTACTCTCTGGCAATAAGATGAATGTTGTAAATACAGTATTCTCTTCAGGGTGTGCCTGATATATTCCCTTAGTCAACCTTACTCTGCAAAATGGTTGATTAATTATGACATCTGAAATATAGATATGAGCATACATTTTAAAATATAGCTTTCAAGGTTAGATAAAAGCACATTTTAAAGTAAACACCACACAAAACCATTTGTAAGTTCAGCCATATCACTCAACTGTATGAAAATGTGGGAAAAATAATAGGAGCTATTCTCTCAATGACCACTGGAAGTTGTTACAAAGCATGGAACTTACAAAGTCAGGCGCAGCCTTTTCCTGGGTTTTGCCGGTCGCACTGGTCTTGGAGCTCTGGCGTGGCCTTCTCTGACATGCATCACCAGTGTTTCCTGACTTCTGGCTGACCTGTGATGCAGGGTTTGGTAATTTGTTTGGCTCACCATTGTGGCCATGTTGGAAGCGGTCAGGTACCCGCTCTGCACCATTTGCATTGTCTCCTCAGTTACCTGGCAGCCAATGAGTGTTAAGTGATCTCTATTGAGAGTTCAACAAGTGCATTGTTCCTGGTTCCTGAGTCTCTTTGTACCTATTACTCTGACAACTCTTTGACATTCTCCTTTCATTCTCCTTTTGCCTATTCATCTTGAGCGCAGCACTAGCAATATCAGCATTCCATTTCCATCAGCATGCTCCTCAATCCCCAACTGCACTACTGGTTCCAGCAATCTACTTACAAGTAGAGGTGCAGTTGTTTATCCAAGCATCAGTTGTCTACAAGCTCCAGAGTTCCATTTGCATTTATCATCAATCTACATCTACTTCAAGCAGTATTCCAATCTGCAAAGTGTGCTGCTCATTCAGTTCACTGCACTATCACTGCACTAAAGAGACTCAGGAACCAGGAACAGCAGTTCCTCTATAACAGACTGCTGCTCATTCTACTGCTGCACTATTGACTCTGGTGATTTATTAGCTATCCATCCCTTACAGCATCAGCATAGAGAACATAGGACCTGATTCAGATCACTTATGTGCACACGGAGATCTTTAAATACGCATGGAGGAAGCGAGTGCACGCTCCCGACACTCCTCTCCTCTTTACGGAGTACTGGACACTTAAGTACCTTAATTAATGTGCACGGAAAGTTCTGTGTGCAAGGACTTCCAACATGTAACATCTGGAGCGTGCATGCACCAATGTTACATGTCAAGGGGACTTATGCAACTGACTTGCGTAAGTCCCCTTCTGTGCCTATTCCTGAATCAAGCCCATAGCTCTCACCATCTGCAGTAATACAGTTGTCAGCAATCCGAGCGTGTGCAGCTCTCCATTGTCAGTGCAGCGTCTGGAATTATTCGCAGTCCAAACTACCTAAAGTACAAGTGGCAGTCCTTACTGCTTGTGTCTACTCGCAGTCCCAACTGACTGAGTCCTTACTGCTTCTAGTCTTGTCACAGTCTCAACTGCCTCAGTCATTGCAGTCCCTACTGCTCCTGCCTCCTGTGTCACTCCTTGGGCTAGATTTACTAAAGGCGATTTATTAGAACACCTGTATGATTAAATCCATAATACTCACCCATGATATGGGCATGGCCACACCTCCGATTCACGGAAGGCCCTATCCACCTCTCTTTGCTGCATTACTATTATTGGGCCTTATTCATACCTAAAAAGCTTCTGTTAGGTGCGTATGTTTACGAAATGACCTGCTACGCATACGTAGTAGGTCATTTACACAATCTTCATACCAGTTAGGTATGTAGATTGCCTCCGTGCGGTCTTTAAAGACTGCACGGAGTAGTTTAGTTAGAAAGAGGCGGTCTAATGCCGCCTCGGGGAGTGTTTTGGTTAAAAAGGAAACTACACACTGTAAGATAAGGTAGCCCTATGGCACTCGTGCCATAAAGTACCTAAAAACAGGGGGCCCGTTAGGGTTGTGATGGGTGAGTTAGGTGCAGATCTGTCCGCACCTAACTCACTCTTGGGTATGAATACGGCCTTTGTATGTATTCCTATTTATGTTTCCATATGAAATATTTTAAAGTCTAAGGGACAGCACTAAGACTTTCAACAACACATTCACATTCAATCATCAATTGCAAACACAGAAGCAGTGTGGAACACAATGCAAATAAACAGTCTGTCATCAGACCTGTTCATTTTCCTTCTATTTAGATGCACATTTTTCATCAAATATTGTTGAATTACAAAAAGAAGCTGTGTATTTAGTTTTAAAGGGGAATAGCAGTTCATTATGTACAGAACAAAGCTTCTCAACTCCTGTGCAACAACCTACAACCAACCATTCATGGTTTCAGTTTTCATGTCCTGAATAAAGGTAAATTTGATGCCAGAAAAAGGCACATTAATCATAAACATTATGTTTTACATCTAATTTGAAAACACCTCCATATTTCGGGTCCAGTATCAATTCCCGGAACAATAAATCCAGACGGAAGAAATACTGACATGAATTTCACAAATAATAAAATCCTGACGTTAAAAAAATACAGGCACCTAAAATCTCTCTACATGTCATTGACTGACCCATATGAAATCCAGACAACTTAAGACAATTAGAATCTCGACTTGAAATAATAATGGTGAAACGGAAGAAATGCTGACAAATTAAATTCCCGTCAAATTTTATTCTGACTTTCATGAGTAATTCCAACTTGAAATACGACGATTGTTATAGTCCTTTTTATTGAAAGTTAAGCACTGCCATCTATTTTCCCTGTCCCAACCCTTATGCTAATTCTTACCCTAACCCTCCCCTTCCATTACTCTAACATAACCCTCCCTTCTCCGCTGCCTAACCCTAAGTCTCCCCTACTGCAATCCATCTCCTCCCATTTACACCACATTTTGTTTATATATATATATATATATATATATATATATATATATACACACACAAAATGGTGGTTGCCCAGTAACTAATCACATCATATAATTAAATTAAAACACAGAGAGATTAGTTACATACATTTTCAAATATATGTTAATCCACTAGCCACTTACAAGGCTTCTCTGTTATTGTGGTCTTAAGTCTAAAAATGTACCTATATTGGATCATTTATCATGTATTTTAAATATTGAGAGCTGACTCATGGAGGAGGGTCCCCAAATCTCCAATATAGCTAATCTGGAACTGCACCCCCTATCAGCAGCAATCATAGACGTGCTTCCAAACAAAATTTGTAAATTAATCTAGAGCAGGTTCTTGAAAGGTATGGGGAAATCTCATTAAAACTCATGGAGTCCTAGGCAAGATGCTGGTTTGGGGCCCCCCAAAGGGACCTTTATGTCAGAAATGACAGCTATAGTCTGATAAGGCCACAAGGATGATTAACATTGTTGGATCCTGAGCAGCCACAGGCCCCTGGTGCTCACAAGGACCTAGGTGGGTGCCTAGGTTGCCTTGTGGGTAATCTACAGAGATACACAAGCCCTTGAACTAACAACAGGAAGAGTTGCAAATTTGATATTTGAAGTCAATGGAGTGCCAACTATATCTTTTTCCATATAAGTTCCTTACTCATCCTTTCCACTTACCTTTAGTTACTATCACCGGCTCTGGTGTATCGGTCCTCACATCAGAACAGGAAGTGAAATCACATTCATATCCCTCATTCAGTAACAGACAGCCTCACGATTCGCTACCTGTTGCTACCTATTGCTTTTCTGTGACAGGATCGCCTCCCTCATCACATCACCTCCCTTCCACTCAGTGATGTAGGAACCTCATTCAACTTCTGCATAAAGTTGAATGAGGATGAATGAAGCGAAAATGGGGATGAAGCGATAATAGCTTTATTTGAACTCGTCAATTGTTGTCACTTCTGTTTACCAAAAATATAGTTGTCTAGTTTGTTCTGTGTCCATTTTCTTCTTGCAAACGCTTTCTTCTTTCTTTCTTAGAACCCCCACTAATTTTGCTATCACAATTTGCAATAAGAATAAGCAGACACAGGAGACCGGGAAGCCGTACTTCCCATTAACTGTTCTTATAAGTTGAACAACAATGCAACACAGAGAGCAAATAATTGTGGCCTGTGGACAGTTTAAAATGTTAGCAGTAGTCTCATTGTTGCCAGATCGTAGGGTAGACAATGATTGCCTTAAGTGTCGTAGAGAGTCATGGCTCCCAGAGCAGGTTCATGTAACGCATCATCCCCCCCCCTTTCATGCTACTTTCTGAACTTTTTTAAAATATTGATTGTTATAACTACCAAATGTTCTTTAATATAGCCTTAGTATACAGATTAATTGATTGAATGATTGATTAATTGGTTTATTAAACAAATGCTAAGTGTTCTGTTCAAAAACATTTACTAAACAACTTGCATTGATGACAAAATTTTCACTTTACTTTTACCCAGAATTTTTATGCGGTGCATCCAGTAACAAACATTGGCCAACCCCAGAAACACTGAGGAAATTTAACATAAGAGTCTTTGCAGATCTACAGTCACTATCACAACTATGAAAAATGACATGCAAAACACGAGAAAAGGGGGCTCCAGGCCCTATAGTGGTCCTTAGCCTTTCCGCCGCCCTAATGAAAATTTTCATCGCTACGCCACTGCTTCCGCTCATCAAAAATCGCCAATGTACAAACCCACAATTGACAAATATATGTGGTGGCCAATGTAGGCCACAGGCTGTCGTGGCACCCCGATAAGATGGAATAAGTAAATAATCTGAGAGATCATTGTCAAAATTATTTACATTGTGATTTTTATTATTGGCAAAGGGTAACAAATGACCTATTTCACCAAAGTAGCCCTTCCCAATAGCAAAGTGTTCTCTCCTCGACACCAGAGAGTGAACAGGTTTGGGCTGTGGTGGCCTGTAGGGATTGATACTGGGGAGAGAATGGGCTACAGAAACATTAGGGTTAAGCTGCAGGACATAGAAGGTTAGGGTTAGGCTTTGGGAGATGGGGGGTAAGGTTAGTTTTAGGCTGTGGGACATGGAGGGTTAGGGTAATGGAATGGAGGTTCAAGGATAAGGGATGACGTTATGGGAAAATCTTACCTATCACTGTTGCAGCATTCACATCTTGATGTGTCACTGGATCCACAGATTCTTGTTTTGCAGCAGTTACAAAGTGACTGCTGTTGCTGCTCCCCTGCTGATGGTCGGCTGCCTGATCTAAAATAGACACATTGTGCCGGCAAATCACAACTGTTGAATTAATTTTAAGGTTAGGGTTATTTTTAGGATTAAGGTTAGGCTGCGTGGCTTGTCTGACAAATGTCTCCAGAACAGAAGACAGAACAAGAAGAACAAGTAGATTATGAATATTTAGATATCAGCTTAGTTAAATAAATTACAGTGAAGGTATAAAGAATGCACTATATCACTGTAAATGGGCCTTGAATGTAGGCTGGCTAAAAGGATTTTTCAGATTTTAGTGCTCGCTAGGACTCTTGATGCAGAAATGGGCCCCTATCCTTTGCACCCCCTGCTCCTTGATCACTGACAGTAGTGTAATTCCTTTCTTTTGCAAGACTAGCTTGTCAGTCCTTATCTGATATAGCTCTTCTTGTCACAAACTGGCATTTGTATTGTATTATTGTACTGAACAATAACCTGCTATGGTGTAATGTCCTGTATGAGAAGTACTTATATAACACTGGTATGCACAGCAGCAAAGCTCATTTATAGCTAAAAGCTCACAGAGAAGTTGCAGTAACTATAAAAAATGCAGTCTAGTGTATTGAATGATATTAATCCAAATAGGTTTAAAACACATTTAGTTTAAATTTTTTTCTGTTAGCTATTATTTAAAATTAACCAACTAACCGAATTTATGAATATGAATTAAATTAAATGCTTTGAAAGCAATTTATTTACATGTATTTAAAATGAGTTCTAATGTTATATTCTGTACCTTTTCATATCCTTTTACTTTTGTATATTTGCATATATAACATTATTATAGACTTATTGGTCCTGATTGGTACTGATCCAGATCTCCATTTGTTTTCCATAGATCTGGAGACCGCATGGAAGAAGGAAGCGCACTCCCCTCTCACTACACGGACCTCTGTCTGTCCAATTGCAGATCTGCGAGGAACTGCTGGCCGCCACCCCCTGCCACTTAAATATCATGCCAATTCCCGCCAGTCTGCATAGGCATGCAGAAGAAAAGTGCCGCCCTGCACCAGTACAGCTTTCCTAGTGTAGGAGATGCATGTCACCCATATATTAGTAAAAAATTATTATGTATCCAGGCCAATCAAATAACAAAAGCATCAATGTACAGAAGAAAATAACTGGGTGAGCAACTCGCTGGACACAGAATTAGCAGTAATACAGGTGGCAAGAATAATAGAACATAGGTATTTATAACCCTCTAAATTTAAACCATAACAACAGTAAATGTGCATGGGAAAGTGCATCAGTTTGCAATATATGCAGGGAAGAGAAAAGAACAAAAAAGTGCGTATAGTGTATGGTTGTGGTAAATTCTGGTAGTGTTGTAGGTAAATAGATTAATGTAAGGAAAAGAGAGGAGTCTAAAAAATTAAGCCAAGAGTCCCATATAGTGACATAACAAGCATAATTGAACTTTTAACGTTTATAGCAACCACTCTGCAGTAGAGGGGATGATGATTGATTTTTAATCTGCTGGAGTGAATGGCTGCTCTGGATGCATTATTGAGATGCAATGGTAGGAACAGTTTCAAGGTAGCAGGGGCACCAAATGATAGAGAATACAGAATTTTGTGTCTGTGGGTACTTCAAACTCTAAAGGTAGAGTTGTACTGCCAGCCGGACAGAGGGGCATGCATTAGAAAGGAATGGAGCATTTAAGGAGTCCTGTACAATATAATCAACAGTTAAAGTTAGGCCTCTTACCATGAGGCTGTATGATACGGCACCATTCTTCCTTGGTAGGGGGAGTAGTAGATCCTGCTCCTACACATCAACATGCCATGGGGGTCCTGTAAATTTGTTTGGGGTGAATAACTTATATAGTTATGGAAGGGAAAAATGTAAGTAAAGGGTTTTGAAAGCTGTGAGTCTGCTTTTAAATTGTTCTCTATGAGCCTGATTCAATTCACCGCGATGCATGGTCGCAGTGTTTTTTTCGTGAATTATCATTGCGTATTTTAATACGCACCTCATAGAAGGTATTAAAATCTGTGAATTTTACTTACCATAATAGACCAGAATAGGCACACTTCATGCTTGGTCACCCTTCCCAGCTTAGAAAGCTTCCATGCAGGTTCCATCTAAGGTTGGTAAGCATGGGGCGAAAATTTTGTAAGTAGAGTTGGACACAATCTTTGGTAAGGTTGACCTCTATATAACTTATGTGAGAGATGGCAAGTAAATGGTAAATGTTGTCCAATGGAAGTCATAAAGGTCTATGTGATGGATAACCCCCTAGAAACTTGTCTTTTACAGCTGGTGCTTGCAGTGGGGATCCTGGAGAAGGTTATCATCTAAGTCCATTCACTGGGAATAGGGGGATGTTCCTAGGAAGGTCACTGTGACAGAGACCATTGCGTGATTTGACAAGGTTGTCTATCCGATAATAGCATCATATATAAGAAATGGAACCAGAAGCACTCACAATTATTCGAAAATATAATGATATTAAACTGCTGAATAAAAGTATTCAGCAACTCTTTCACACAAAAAAAAAATCACAAAAGATAAAAAATCGCCAAGATAAAAAATATATACAACACTAATATGAGGATAATCTACAGGTTTAGGTTTTGATGAATCCATACAAACATTATAAAAAATGATATAACATAACAGTGGAATCCTAAAAGAAATCACGATCAACAATTAATTTGTCAATATCAATCAATACTGTATTAAAGTAAAGTGTAGCTGAGTATAGTGGATTATACTAAAATATTATGATTGTTGCTAGATCTTTCATAAGTTCTGTTTTAACTTCTAATGGAAGAACTGAAAGAAGCGCAATTATTGATACTTTGTAATATTGTAAACAGCACTCTGGGGAACTTATAAAAGTTTTTTTATCCCTAATACTAAGCAGTCAGAGCTAAAGCAAATAGCAACCACTTTGAGCTGATACTATTACCCGATTCAAAGGAACAGGAGGCTGTGATTAACTTCCATTTTACTCCGTTTGCATTGTTGTATGAGAAGTTTTCAGGTTAAAAGTTAGTAATTATCATAATACATAAAAATAAGGCAGAAAATTGTATAGCAATCAGCTGTTTACAGTGAAGGTACATGGTGTCTTCTAAAGCTATAACGTATTTTTGAAGTTTTGAGTTCACATAGGCTGACAAGTTGGATGTAAGGAAATGGATGCCCAAAAAAATAGATCCCATGAATGCACCTTAGGAAGATGAAACAATATGGGTACTACTGGGAATGGTATATATAAAAAAAATGAAAAATCTCCTTAGAAATCACACCTCCTCTAATGCCAAACTCAACAATGTAAATAATTCCATTTTATATTTATTGGTTGGATTGCCCTTTATTTTTTTTATAAAAGGTAGGATCATGTAACTGTTTAATAGTTTTATCTTAATAATATGTTGTATCCATACCACAACACAACCCCCATTATTGGCAGTTCTAATGTAATGACCATAGATTTATCTATACAGTTATTTTAAAACAATTCTTTCTCATTTTTCTCATCTTTAGGTTTTTTAACTGGGTCCAAATTTAACTGGGTCCAAATTAGTGGTTAAACATATTTTCTGAAAGTCATTCATTTTTGTTTTATAAAATTGTATTTCTGTACTTGTATTATAATTGAAGAAAAATCAGAAGCTATTTTAAATCTCTTTAAATGGACTGTGTTCAGACCCCTGCATGTTATCCCTCTGTTTTTTATGCATGAAAGAAGGGAGTAACCACTCCTGTTACCCCCTATCTTATCTTTACCGCACAGATCTGCATACAATGGCAGGTTCATGTGGATATTAAGTATTCCTTCCCTTTAACCATATTAGCATGGTCTCTGCCTCCAGTGTGGATTTTGCCATGCGGAGGCAAACTCTGCACCATCGGGAGATCCATTGCGTAACATCTGGTGCACACATGAAGTCCCCAAATCTCTTGCATAAGTCCCTTTGCGGCCTTAATTGTGAATATAGTCCTGTGTTATTAGACACTAAGGTACATGCTTCTTGAACCATTGCCTCCTCCAAATAAAGTTCTTCTAAATTATTCAGACACTCAGATTCATTAAGTCAAGGAGAATTGGAGAAGAGAAGAATACTTTTTTTTTAATATTCTTGGATGAGAAATTCCTTTTCCTACTTAAGCATTATTAAATATTGACATTTCCATCTCTTTATCCTCTACTTGATCATGGATTTGAGTAATTTAAGGAAACTGGCCTGTGTTTGGGGTATATATGTTTATAAAGGTGTATATATGTTTGCTGAAAAATTGCAACAGACTAATATGCCCCTGACCTCCCCAAATTTTGCCAACATGGGGTTGTTAAGCAGAAACAACACAAGGTAGCAATACCCTTAGATTTGCTTATCGGGTTGTGCGTATAGAGAAGGTGATGTTTGTTACTGAAAGATGATGTTGTACCTTTCCTAAAATATGGATCTTAGCTGAAAGTCACAACAGACTTCCCTGTGTACTATAAGTATCAATAACTTTTGATCACCACTCAGGGGAGTTGTAACCTCTCCTCTCATTTTATATGACATCATAAAATACATATCAAATAACATATAGATAGACCAGTGGCATGTCCAGGGATTTAGGCATTAGACAGGTAAGCTTACTGACCAGGCCAACGGATAGAGTCTGAATCTGTTGAGAAACTGGGAGCAATAGTGTACAATTTGCTACCTGTCGGCTCTCATAGAGGGTCACACTTACGTATTAATGTCACTTCCTTTTAGCCTTAGTCTCCTGAGTGCTGGATGAATGCACACCACACGATCCTTACAATTAGAGAACTGCTGGTTCAGTGCAGAGTGCCTCGGAGAGCAGCGATGGGTGATATTTGTCCATATGTTTGCCAGCAGCTCTGGGATATGAGGAAGTTGGTGATAGTGATAGAGGGCCTGATTCAGAGGCTGAAAATAAGAACTTAAAGTTACACCTGGGCTAAACCATGTTGATTTCAGGGGAGTCAAATTTCATTTGTTGCAACAGTATTATAGTTAAAAGGTGATGTTTCCCAGCTCAAGTCTCATTAGCAGTTTAAAAGTGAAGCTGATCAGGTATCTGTGTGCAATAAGTAAAAGCAAAGCATTCTCCCTGCATGCATAGAATAAAATTAACTTGACTCCCCCTGAAATCAACATGGTTTTGCCCAGGTGTAACTTTAAGTTCTTATTTTCAGCCTCTGAATCAGGCCCAGTGTGTGGGGGAATTACTGATGAGCAGCAAATATGACTACTCTGAGAAGCAAGCAAATACTGTGTAGGTTGGGAGTGCTCATCACTGTAAAAGAGTCCCTAATAAACCTTCTTCAATAGCCTTCTTGCCAGTGGTCCCTGGGGTTGCTGTAATTCAGGCAGATCAGTCCAGTCAACGGTTGGGTGGTGCACGGTGGGTGGTGGGGAATGGGATTCTGCAGCAGACCACACAGCAGACTAGAGATTAGGTCTTTTCAGTTCCATATCAGCCCAAAGGTGTCTCAGGCAGAAGGGTAGTTCTTAGAGCAGATGGAGTTACTGACTCACCCAGTCACAGGACAGTCACAGATCAGTACTGGCCTTTGAGGAGACTGGACCTTTGGGTTTCCCTGCTGGGAAAAGTAGAAAGGAGAGGCCAGAGGCATACAGAGGCTTCCCAAGTGGGTAAGACCTCCCTCACCAGGGAGCCCTTAGGGCAGCTCTGTGACCCAATGCAAGGATTTTCCATGATCCTGCCACCCTCAGCACCTCTTTATCGGCCCTACTTTTCCATCTTATGTGCCATTTTTTACTTTATATTTTTTTGTATTTTACTACTAGGAGAAGAGCTCTATGAGACATGTCCATGTTGGTGTAGCACTAAACCATGTCCCCTGTCATCCATATATTCATATCCATAATCGTTTGTATTTTGAAAAAATCAGCACCACACACTCACTGATATTTCATTCCAATCCACGATTATTAGAGGATAATCTGATAATTGCTCTAGTGTGCGGCCAGCTTTACACTCTTTTAGTAGTTACCAACCTTCAATGTCCCTCAGTGGGAATAGGAGGATCTAGTTGGTTTGTCTTGTCTAAACAGTTTAGCTTTGTAGACATAATATAGAGGAGAATTGTGATTATCATTTATATATTTTCTTTAAGATTCAATTCTTGTTTACAGTCATTTATGCACCTCAACACTCTTACAAGTGTTCTTTTTTCCCTTTTCATATTCATGTCATGATGACACACCAAATGCTTTTAAACTGGAAAACTAAAACTATAACAGTCTAAAGAATTAGCTTTTATTAATGCAGAATAACAACTAATTGTAAACACTAAATATCATTATTATTATGATTTGATCCTTCTGGAGCAGAAACTGGCACTTCCTGTAATTAAATAAATTCAAATAAGGATATGTTGAGTTGAGTTATGCAAATATGCCTATAAGGCGTTTTTCATTAGAATTTTTCTGTCAGTAATAGTTATGATGACATATCTTGTCTAACTATTACTTTAAAGAAAAGAAAAAGTATGTTGTAAACAGAGAGACCGTAATCAGGGGCGGTATCCCTTTGTTTTTGCTTGAAGTTTCCACAAGCTCTTTTCTCTCACCCCTCTGGTCTGTTAGCAAAAGGGGCCCCAGCTACTGACTATCGGTAAAGTAGGGTGATTATAACTGTAAGAACAGGGTCTTAGTGTAACTACAGGAGGCTGGGGATGTCCCCCCCCCCTTCCCCCTTAGGGGATGAGATTTGAAGTGTCACGGCTGGAAGAAACACTGATATTGTGCATATGTTTTTTTACAATGTTTTATTGAAAATAAACCGGAGACCCAATAAGGGTGAAAATCAAGAATGTTTTATTAAAAAGCATAAAGACATTCTGCAGCATAATTTTGAACATAGAAAAATCCGCACCTACTATATAATAAGATTGCCACGGTGGCACCCGGATTTACCCTCTTTAAGACTTGAGGGGGGCAGGGAATTTATTGACGTCAATGTATGGGGAGTACTTTTACTTTTGACAGTACGGACAGGCGAAGTTCTGGAGAAATAAAAGAGCAAGAAAGATACATTACATGCCCGTTAAGGCATGAGTGTGAGTAGTTCTCTGTACACTTGCACTTACCTGTTCAGTATCTGGCTGCACAAGATCGTGAATTTCTGTGTTTTGTCCCGAGGATCTGAAGGATTTCCATATTCTGGGTCGTTAGAGATCTGGCACCAGAAGGAAAGGACATGCTACAGGCTTGTAATCAAAGGAGAAAGTGTGAGTAGCCGTTTTTAAAAATTCATACTTGCCTGGTGGATGTTTGGCTGCACAAGATCGTTCTCTCTGTATTTTATCCTGAGGGGTGGAAACTAGGAGGACCATCGTGTTGGAACCCTGGAATAAAAGAAAGAAGGAAAAGAACAAGTTTTATGCCTACAATCAATATAAAAAGTGTAAGTAGTCTTCAAAACGTTTAGACTTACCTGTGAAATGTTGGGCTGCACAAGGTTGTTCTTTTTCTGTTTTGTGTTATGAGTATGTGAGACCTTGGGAAGTGAACATACCTGCTGAAAAAGAGAGGAAGGACATCATTAAGATCTTTGGACAGTGGGACAATCTTCAAAGTGGAAAGTAAGGGTATGTACATATTTGGAAGAACAATCGTATGAACATTAGGATAAGAGATTTTTTTCATTATGATAGACTAAGGAGCGCTTGAATTATACTTGGGCTATTTTGAGTGTTGTTACATATAGTGTGTCATGGTCCGCAGCAGCACACGCTGCACTTACCCTGTCAGGAGCCAGCTGATGGTGGTCCTCTTCCGAGGGGGTTGCACTGCTCCAATCCCCCAGCCAATCAGTGCACAGGGCGCACTATTTAAATCCTGTGCACAGTCTGCTCATTGCCAGAATAACTTGTTCCTTCTATGTGCCTGGCTGTCTTGATCCTGGTCCTGATCCTGATCCAGATCATGATCCTGCTCCGGTTCCACCTTACCTGCAATTCAGCTCTGGTTCCAGCTTACCTTGCAATCCTGCTCCGGTTCAAGTTTACCTGCAATCCAGCTCCGGTTCCAGCTTACTTGCAATCAAGCTCCGGTTCCAGCTTACCTCACAATCCAGCTCCGGTTCCGGTTTACCTGCAATCTAGCACCGGTTCCAGCTTAACTTTGCAATCCTGCTACTGGCACAGCTCAAGACAAGAAGGCTTATTAAACTTTGTCTTGCCTACCTGTTCCAGTCCAGCATAGTCCGGTCCTGTCAAGTCTGCCTATTGAACTTTGCCTTGCCTACCTGATCCAGTCCGGCATAGTCCGTTCCTGCCAAGGCTTATTAAACTTTGTATTGCCTACCTGTTCCAGTCTGGCATAGTCCAGTCCGGTCAAGTCTGCCTATTGAACCTTGCCTTGCTAGTCTGTTCCAGTCCAGCATAGTCCGGTCCTGCCAAGGCTTATTGAACTTTGTATTGCCTACCTGTTCCAGTCCGGCATAGTCTGGTCCTGTCAAGCCTGACTATTAAACTTTGTATTACCTACCTGTTCCAGTTCAGCATAGTTCGTTCCCATCTATATTGTCATTGCATTCACCTGTTGTCTATACTTATGTACTTTCATGAGCAAAACGTATATTAAACCTGCAAGCCTTCACTTTCAATCAGCTCGTCTATTTCTTCTCCTGGAACCCATGACAGGTCCCAAAAACCCTGTAGCCGTGACACAAAGAAGCAATAATTCTGAGACAATAAGGCTGGGTGGACAAAAATAAAGTGGGGGGCAATAAGACTTGCGGGACACAGGAGGGGCAATAATGCTGGGTGGACACATGAAGAGGGGACTATAAGACTGGCTGGGCACACAGAGGGGGCAATAAGACTGGGTAATTTGAAGGAGGGGGCAATAAGGCTGACTGCACACAAAGTTGGGGCAATAAAGCTGGCTGGACATTCATAAAAAAGAGGGGTTTATAAGACTGGCTGGGCACAAAGAGGGCGCTAAGAGTATCCAGATTCCATGCTGGGGATGGTTTTGGAGCAGTGTGTTTACATTATGTCCTCATGATCCGGGAGATCCCTGAGAAAAGCCGGTGTGGGAAACTCAAATTGCGTTATTACGCCCTGCCCCTTGACTGTTAATTACTCGTTTTAGGGTTTAATATTGATGAGACAGCGCTTAATGATACAATTTGCATCATCAAGTCCCTTCCTGTCCTTAGCAGTATTAGTATACTGTGTTGCCAGGCAGGGGGGCAGGACTTAAGGCCGTGGGTTCATGGAAACCACGAGCCTCAAGTCCCTTGCTGGAGATTTGCAGGCTCTCCCGGGATACCAGGAGAATGGTCCGAAGTTCGGGAGTCTCCCGGACTTTCCATGATAGTTGGCAACCCTGATTTCAATTGTATAATAAGGGATTGACTATTTGCAATTAAAGGTTTCCCTGTTGTGCCATGATTTCCCACAAGTTACGTAACGTTGGTCATAAAGGAACACTCTTTTGCAGAAAATATTAAATTGATATATGAGTAATAATAACCTTTGTATATAACTGTGTATTGTGCACTACAATGACCTTCAATTAACTTTTAATATAGCACTATCAGATTACATAGCGCTTTACAGAGAATATTTCACATCAGTCCCTACCCCATTGGAGCTACAAATAAACTAAGGTCCCTGAAATCTTCACCTTAGCAAAACCGCGTTGAACTGGAGGAAGAAAATTTAAATAATACTAAGAGAATGAGTTAAGAGATGATGTTTTGAAGCTCAACTCTAAATTAGAGTTAACAAAAAGCTGGTCAGCAACCACTATTTTCCCTGCATGCATAAAAATGTAGTTAAACATTATAACATGGATAGTCCACATACAGATGTTTACCTTTGTGCTGCGATTACTTATATGCATGTATGCATAGCTCTGTAGTGCATGCTAATTATGTGTCTGTTGTTTGTGTATGCTTTAACCAACCAAAATACAGTACTCTACATCAGGCCCAGAACTAGCATCTAGCAAAGTGAAACAAATCATGAAATGTTCTGCATATCAATATGTAGTAGGTTCTTTTCCGATTTTCTTCTTCTACTTTTTATGTAATTTGTTTAGAATTTGTTACTTTTTTTTTTAGTGTTATGTTTACAAGAATTACTTTCATTGAACAATTTTCCATTATGTGAGAATCTATTATGTTTATCAGTTCAACGGTTTTTACTTTTTAAAAGCTGTCATTTTTATGGTTTTTCTTTAGATTACTTTGTGTCCCAGTGTATTCTTTAGTCTCAAAGCAAATAACATACTTCTTGACATTTGTACAGTATAATTTCTATCATTTTCATGGTTTTTGTGACACAAAGAGCAATTTTAAAGATTTCATATATTATTTATTTACTCCTCCTCCACACACAAAAAACTACAGCAAGAAAATAAAAATGATGTCATATAATTGTAAATCATTTAGAATGATTTTCAACTTTTTCTTATTTACAAAATAAACATCACCATAAAGATTCATATTTGTATAGAGTTTTACAGAACGAACATCTAGGTGTATGTGGACAGAGTCAGTTGAAGGATCAAAAGGAGGTATGGTCAGTTGGTCATGCAAAAATAGGGCCTGATCCAGGCTTAAGGGTGTTTTACGTACACGTGTACCCAAGTTACACACTAATGCACGTCACCTGGCACTCCCTTCTCACGTATATAACTCAGCTGACTTATGTGTTCAGAACCCTACCTTAACTTTTGCGTATCTCTGGCAGTACATAATGTCTTGTCACACATAAGCACCTAACCCAGCCCATACTGTACAATTTAAACCACACCCACAATGCGAATTTTCGGCTTGCGTATGAATGGCATGCCATATCATATGGAGGTGTGTACAAGTTACGTACGATCAGAGTTACGGTTAGTAACATCTGCCACGTGCCTGCGCAGTGTGTTCCCACAGCCAGATATACGCATGCCAAGTGCGGAAATTGCCTATCGTTATTAAGTCTGGATTAGGCCCATAGGGCCGGATCCAGACCTACGTTCCCATTACGTTTCAACACGTAGCGTTATTTACTTTAGCAAAATTACTATGCACTCCCCTCGCTCGTACGTTCTTTGGCAATTTTATGCTTTCTAAACCCTACCTTAACTTTTCAAAGCATAACTACTGTCATCCGTAATGGCTGCACATACGTAAGTGCCTAAGCACGCCCATACTGTACGATTTAAATGCCTCACCCCGCCTCCAAAGCGTAATTACGGATGTCGAATGGTCGTCACACCCCTTCGCTTGTAGTTTTGCTGTTGATACGTGGCTGGTACGTGCGATCAGAGTTACATGCCATAACATCTGTTGTGTGCATTCGCAGTACATACAAAACAGCGTTTTTATGTCTCTGGCTAGCGTAAATACGCTAGCGGATATAGCTCTGGCCCATAGTTACCACGTAGTTTGGACCCACTGAAGATAAATCTCACCTATTAGGCTTTGTGTTAATGGAATGTCCTAACCTTCTGATCTACTTAAAACTGACCTGTGTAATTGTACTTGTTTTTAACTTTGATGCCATTTACTACTTGTATCTATGTATATAAAATGCCCAGCTCTTGGAAGTGTATCCTTGTAAAGCTCCTGTGCTTGTACTAGCTGCACATTCTTAGTACTGGTTTTGCTCTTCACAATTCATTTCATTCCATCTTCCATTTTAATTTTTATTTTAACAAAATATTTTTCTTTCTCAACTCTAAATTACAGATAAAACATAAAGTTATGATCATAAACAGGACCAACAATTTTTTATAAGCAAAAAAAACTGCACTGGGAAACTCTGTGAGATATCTACAACAAATAAACAACACTAGTGCAAATGGTTCAAAATAAAAATAAAACTGTATATTTATTGATAATAAAAGCTGTCACTGATTTAGCAACAATGTGATAAACATATAGAATATATAAGAAGCAATCTGTGAGCATTGGGTATTGCAACAATAAACTCTGGAGCTGGATAAACAATAAAAATATGAATTGTGGAAACACAGTCCACAGGGAACCCTCAGGTATATGAATAAAGGTGCCCGAACGGTAGGTGAAACTGTTGTAATCACCACTGTGATAAACTCCAAAACAGTCAGATAGTACATGTGGGGATGGAGCAAAATATGCTGCGATATAGAATTTTCTTGTTGAATAACTGATGATGGGAACCCACATTGAGGTCCCAAATGGTGCTAAACAGTTCAATGAACATGCGGTATACGTGCACTGCAGTGGGTGCACGGGAGATAGGCAGCTGAGTCAATACTGTGGTCTCAGCCGCGACCCATGTGGAAGAGCAGGGAGGGAGTCAGTGGGAGGTGTATTGTGTGCTTACCGGGCGTCCCCGGATAAAGGCTTCGTAAATGCAGACTTCACTCCCGCTACGTTGTCACCGCATAAGTTGATTGAGTGGTCCAGAAAATAAAGTACAGCTCCAAGGTTTATAAACAGTCCAACGTCTGTTAAAACTGCAACACAGAAAGCACACTTGCGACGCGTTTCATCCCTGGTTTGGGACTTTATCAAGCATGTATCAAGCATGATTGAAACAAGCTAGCAGCATTCCTTTATAGTGGCTCACAAAACCACAAAAACTTTCTGCACAAGTTAGCGCTTCATATAATGTATAATCAACATAAAAATGAGAATATAGAAAATGAGGAAATACATTTGCTATGTTTGACAGCAGTGATTGGGAGATGGTGGACGTTCTGCAGAGTTTATCTGATGAGAACCCTATATGAACTCCCCCCTCTAAAATAGTCTTAAAGCCCAAGTCACATTACTTTCCAGATTTGGATAAATATTCGGCTTTAACGGTGTATCGACAATTAGCTACTGAAGAATTGAACAAACTCATTCTAGACCCTAAATTTGGTAGGATCAATCACAACATCACTATGGCAGAAAGAAAGGCCCTAGATAAAATTAGTGAATGGAAGGAAGTAGTCCTGAAACCCTCTGATAAGGGCGGCAACATTATAATTTGGTCCGTGAGTCTATACGTGGCTGAAGCAAAAAGACAGCTAGATAATACTACTTGTTATCGAAGATTATTAGGTGATCCTACATCTGATTTTATAGCAGAGTATAATTCAATACTTGATAATGCTAAGCATGAGGGCATAATCTCCACAACCACTTTTAATTTTCTTAAGGTTGAGCATCCTAAAGTGGCAGTATTTTATATGCTACCTAAGACACATAAAAATTTGGAGGTCCCCCCGGGATGTCCTATTGTGTCAGGGACCCAGTGTCTTACAGAAAATGCCAGTAGGTATGTGGATAATTTTCTTCGTCCATTTGTTGGTACTCTTCCTTCTTACATCAGGGATACTTCTGATTTACTTGCACATCTGGATGGGATTTATGTTCCTCTTAATACATGGCTGGTCTGTCTTGATATTGAATCTTTATACACTAGTATTCAGCATGGACCAGGAATTAAAGCTGTTAAGTTCTTTCTTCAATCTGGGCCTCGGGAACCACATAATGATTTCCTTGTGAAACTTTTGAATTTCATACTCAAACGAAACTATTTTCTGTTTGACAGTTCTTTTTATTTACTGGTTAAGGGCACCGCGATGTGTACAGTGTGTGCCCCGACCTACGCAAATTTGTATTTCTCAGAGGCGCATGAGATATACACCTTTCATGTGCGTCTTTGGCTTCACTATATAGACGACGTCCTGCTCCTTTGGCAAGGAGATTTGGATCTCCTGGATTCTTTTATTGACACTTTAAATACCAACTATTTAAATCTACATCTTACGGTTAAAAGTCTGACCAATGTTGATTTTCTAGACGTCACAATTTATATTGACGAAGAAAGAAGAATCTGTATGGATCTTTTCAGAAAACCTACTTCCACCAATAGCATTTTGTATCAAACTAGTTATCACCATAAAAATGTTACGGCTAATATCCCAAAATGGGGAGTTTATGCGTCGACGCAATTGTTCTTCTACTACTAAGTTTAAGGTTCGGGCACAGGAGTTGGAGAATAGATTATTACAGAGAGGCTATTCAAAAACAATCCGGAGTCGGGCATATCATCAAGCCCTGTGTACTAATAGGGATGATTTACCCCAAACGTAAGACTTTTCAACAACCAATGAAGATCAGATGCGTAATGGATTATTCCGCTAAACAAATTAGTGATATTGGGCCTGATCCAGAGCTACGAAATTGGCCGAATTCGAGCGAGCGTACGACCGTTTTTTGCGTATTTTCGTACGAAAATTCGCACTGCGCATGCCCAGTATGACAGCTTCCGGTCGGCTGGACGACATGAGCGTGTAGCGGTCGTATTGTGAGCGAAATGTTCGCTTGAGGGGCGTGCGTTCAGTACGAAGGTCGCCTGGGCGCTCGTTTTACTACACGGAGGCGGGGATAGCCATTTAAATTGTACAGTATGGGCGTGCTAAGCCCATACGCTTTGCGTAATATGTGCGAAAATTCGTACGGCCGATGGGAGTACCTAGTGTAGGGTATAGCCGCCGTAAGCAGGTACTTTACAATGGGAGTGTTAGGGGCATGTATGTTTATTCGCACGGGTGAACGTACGCATTCGCCCGTCGGACGGCAATTTCGTAGCTCTGGATCAGGCCCATTATGAATAAAAATCTTCCTATTTTGAAATCAGGCCCTACTTTAAATCGCGTTCTAGATGACAGATTATCTTTCTGTTGGCGAAGGTCCACGAACTTAAGAGACAAGCTGGTTCTGAGTTTTTTTTTTCTTCTAAAACCATACGTAGAGACAAATATACAGGCTCATATGCCTGTGCCACCTGTAAATGTTGCCCATACATGGTTAAAACCATTGAGGTGGTAGATCGCTTTGGTAAATCTTTGAAGATCCATCAACATATGAATTGCACCTCCAAATTTGTAGTGTATTGTTTAATCTGTGATTGTTCTCTTAAATATGTAGGAAAGACCATACGTCCTTTCAAAGTACGTTTAATGGAACACCTCAGGTCTATTATTAATTCCAAATCGGACTTAGCAAAAGGTAGAGTTTTGAACCCCATTGCCCGTCACTTTGTTGAAAAGCATCAATCAAATCCTAACCATTTAAAAGCTTTTTTATTGGAAAAAATTCCTCTCTCTATCAGAGGAGGTAATTATGAACAAATTTTATTGCAGAAAGAAACTAGCTGGATCTTCACTCTGAATACTGTGGTTCCATTTGGTATTAATGAAAATATATCATATTCATCTTTCTTATGAAAATCTGACACCCCTGTGGGACAATGTTTGGGTGTCATTTTTTACTATGTGAAAGGCACCAGTTCTAATACTAAGGGAGATAAATATTTACAAATTTTTTTAAAAAAAGACAATAAATAATACCAAGATTGCTTATCATATTCCTTTTTTCTCTTTTTGTGGTAGCTATATGATACTTCTGTATCATGTGAGTATATTTTCAGATTTGCTAATAAATGTCATCTTGGTTCTAATATGATAACCTTTAGTCTTATGCCGTTGTTTAGGAAGGTTTACATTACGGTAATAGGAACTGTCTCTTTCCATTATTGAAAAAGAATATTATAAGGCCTTCAAATATTCTTTTTGGATTTGTACATGTGTATAGGGCTGGCAATCCCTATTTTTGAAAGGCTTAGGTTGCGCACAAAGCATTTGTGGTTGCTATAGGTTACCACCCCTCACGCAGGTTCTTTTTCTCACAATTTTGTTCTTTCCATTATTGATGATAAGTTTTCTCTTAGTAATCTCTATGAAGTTGTTTTACTTCAGCCCATGCGAATAAATACCCCTGTGGGATAGTGGTTAGGGTGTCTGTTTTTTCATAGGAATAGCATGAGTTTGAACACCCCAGGTGACGTATATTTTTATATATATTCATATGGCATATTTTAATGTTATGATTCTGGCTTTCTTCTTGTTAAAATCATTTGCACCAATATGCTATGATATGCATCCTTTGGTGATACTTTCTTCTATGAACTTTTTAAGTAACTTTCGCCTTGTTAATGTGAAATGCTAATAGAAATCCTGCAGACAGTGTAGACTAACTTGCTGCTCTTGGATTTGTTTACCATGATTAATAACCCCACAGCTGATATACATTGACTAAATTTTGTTAGTACTGTTTGTTATTTGCTAAACAGTGGCGCTATTACTCATGATTAAAGATGAGACTGTTGTGCGCTTTATATGACATAAATAGAGCTTTGCTGATCCTTGTAGTTCCATCAGTACAGCATGGCTACAGCTTGCAGCCATGCAGCACTTAGGTTTTTACACACACAAAAACACGTCTGTTATATGGACATGTGTTTTTGGTGGTCGCGATCGGCTCAAGAAATGAAATCGCACCTCTCTGGCTGTGATTTTATTTTTTGTGATTTAAAGGCGATTTCACAGCGATTTGGTGAAATCGTCTTTAATGAATTACAAACTTTCTATGTTTGTAATGGAAAAAAGTCGCCATCACGAATTTTACACCCACAATTAAAAAAAAATCAAATCGGGTGATTTGGAGCTTAATGAATCCACTTTGGCGATTTTTAAGCTCCAAATCACGTGATTTAGCCCAAATCGAGCTTAATGAATGAGGCCCTAGGAGTGTGCCACCGGAGGATTCGTTCTGTACAGAGCATGTATACTGCTTGATCCCGGTGGCGCATCCTGCAATACACTGCAACCAGCCTTCTGACTACCTTGAGTATAATTCGCTAATGTTACCTGCTAATGTTACCTTCTTTCTGCCCAGCATTTTCCCCCCTACCCTCTCCCTGCATGTGTAGATAGGGAGGGATAGATAGGCACTGCGGTGCGAAGTGTGTCCGTGAGGGCACTAGATGTTTGTTTTAGGGCTAGTAATTGTCATTCTTAGCTAGGCTGTGGCAGATTGTTATTTATCTATGTAAAGTGATATGAATTTATGGATTAGTGACATGAATTTATGCAGTGCACAGCGATAATTATTATGATACAAACTTATTTGTTTCAGATGTATGCTGTTTTTTCCTTGCAGTGTATTTTGAATCTATTCGCCCTGTATGTTGTAATAATGCTATATGTTTTTTAATTGTAGTCTAATAAATAATATGTATTCATTTATTTGAAGCACCATGTTGTCTGTCTAATTTAATGAGGTAGTGCATCGCAAATAGTCTTTTTTTGGGGATTGTCTGGATGGACTCTCTCCTGGTTTTTGTGGTTTTGTGAGTTACTGTATTGGACTATCGGTAGCACCCTCTTTTTGTCTTGAAAGTACTTTAGAGTTATTGGAAAAATATATTAGGCTGTTCGACCCTCCTCTTTTTCTTTTTTTACTTCCTTTATAGCGGGCAGTCCAGGAAACAGCAGGTGTAAGCTGATTACACCAATTACGATCATGGAAGGGTTAAAGAGATGCAAAAAGTCTTCACTAAATATTGCTTCCTTTTTTAAGAGTTATGTTAGATAGTATATACTATATATAGAATATACTATTCCTGGCTAAAAAAGCCACACTATTGTGATATACTTCAGCAAGATTAGAAACATATTACAACAAAAAATGGAAACATAAAACCATATAAACATACACTAATTAAAATGAACCATTTGCACAGAGAATTAGTATAAACAACAATTTTTTATAACCTAACTGGGGCTGGTTTTCTCAGGAGCCTCTAGTGGTGAAGATAAGTTTGTGTGACAGACACCCAACAGGTCACTGCCCCTAACAGGTCACGGCCCCTGGTGACGACTTCTGGTGCAGCAAGGTGTGTTTTGAACACTAAATACCACAGACAGAAATGGACTTGACACAGCTGGGAACAAAACCGACAGGCTGGATGGGGGCTCCAGTACCAGACAGATCAAGGACCTGAGGCAGACAAGAACTGGTCAGTACAGTAAGGGCTGCTGGTCTAATAATGTGATGGTCTATCATCACATTATTTGGTTAGCTGCAGATTAAGCACTATCCTTAAATGCAATTGCAGTTACTCACAAATTTTAGGTACGTATTTTAAGGACCGGATCGACTGCGCATGCGTAGTAATTTTTCTACTCTTTTAACGTTGGACTTAAATGCGTAAATTCCTTACTTATGCACTGCGTACCTAAAGTCTCAAGGTCCACATTAACATTGCAGAAATGGGCGTTCTATGAATAGGTAAATAGGACGATACGCAGAAATGGGTGGAGGGAGGCATTTAAATCACGCCACGAAGGTTATGCACTTGCGATCCTAAATAGACGCCCTACGCATGCGAAACTACAGTTAGTCCTACCTTATCTTTTTTCCGCATGCAAATGTGCAGACAAGACAATCATGCATAAGGGCTAAGCTTACAACCAGTACATCAAGCACATTAGACATATCACACTCGGCCCTGGCACTGGCCAGTGTCATACATGCACACAAAAAAAAAAAGAAAAGAAAAAGGAGCACTTGGAAAACAGAATTATTTTCCTTTATAAAAAGAAAAATTTTAATTATTGAAAAACTATTGAAAAAGTGTTAAAAATGAATACATAATTTTTTAATTTTTTTATAATTATAATTTTTATTTTAATGAATGTAAATAATCCTATTTTCCAAGTGCTCCTTTTTTTTCTGTTATATTTATGTTTTAGGGAGTTGGTCACGTAGTTGGTGCACAGCTCAGCTAAACCATTTTGCAAAATAAGGAGTATTAATTAATATTAAATCTTTTGCATGCAGGAAAAATACTTTACTTTTGCACATAGAACTCACATACTACATAGCTTTATATTTACCCTATGAATCTGAGCAGAGCTAAGAAACTTCACCTTTTAATTTTAATTCTACTTTCCCAATAAACATGTGCCTCCCCTTTCAGTTCAACATGGTGTTGCTCGGGTCTACACTTGCACCTAAAAAAAGTGCAGCTCTGAATCATCTGTTGCTAGCAGATTACCCCTACCTTTCATGCACCCGTTTGCATTTACCTGTAAATTGATTTGAGCAACTTCCATTTTGTGTGTATACCAGGGTTGCCGACTTTTTAAAGCTTTAAAGCCTAGCTTGCTGCAAGGGGGTGGGGCTAAATGATGCAATTTATGCAAATCACATCATTAAGCCCTGCCCTTGTCAATCATTCAGGTAATCTCCAGTATTAAATGGGATGGACGGTGCTTGATGACATCATCAAGCCCCGCCCATCCCTAGTAACTCTAGGGATCACAGTTGTAATAGATAGCTGGTCGGAGCTTACAGAAGCTTTGCCAGCTCTCCCGGGATACCGGGAGAACAGCCCAAATTTGGGAGTCTCCCGGATATTCTGGGAGAGTCAGCAACTCGGTGTATACTGTTTGGGAGCTTGTCTGGGAGCAGCAGCTGAGAGGGGGTGTTGGTCCATAGCAGCTATTTTGGAGACTTTAAGGGGTGTTTCCTGAGGTAAGTTAGCTCTCAATTTAAAAACATATATGACCCAACAGTGGGACTCTCAACAGTTAAGACCGGGTGCGGAAGCTGAGATGGGGTGCTGATCCAACAGCAACTATTTTGGAGGATTTAAGGGGTGTCTCCTGAGGTGAGTTATCTCTCAATTTAAAAACATATATCTATGACCCAACATTGGGATTCTCATTATTAGAGTTAGGACCACCATAAGCAGAAAGGCTTTGACAGTGGCTGGCTGGCTTGCTTATCATATATATGCAAATATGTGTAACAGACATTTCTGCATTTTATTTTACAGATAGCATGGTAAAGTCTGTTACTGGTTAATGGCAGTGTTGCTGGGGCATTTCCTTTCTTGTGTTTCTGTTGCTAGCAGATTACCCCCCAGCCTTTCATGCACCTGTTAACCTATAAATTGATCTGAGCAACTTCCATTTTGTGTAGTCTGTCTACATATCAGCAACATTACAACAACTTTAGTAAATTGAACATTGTGCTAAGTAAATCTCAAGGGGTAGTAATGTTGAAAGAATGGAAGGAACTGGAGGTTGCTGTAAGTGGAGAATTAAGCTTATTAAAATGATAATATTATGAATATTGGCAAGCTAGCAGCAATGATGGTCCACTGATGTGTCTTTGTAGAACTCCACCCTTACTGCGTTACATTAAATGTTAATTAAATTATTGTAAATGATTAGAAATAGATAAATTGAATAAATGTTACTTACATTAGTCCATCCCTTTCCTCCCTCATAATACCCCTTTGATTTGAATGAAAAAACCCTATATTCATGTCTCATTTTGCATCAGAACAAAGGTACGCAAATGGTGATTACAAAAAAATAAAAACTATCTTACTTTAGAAAGTATGTTAGAAACTTTAACCCACTATTCTATCTTACATACATATTTACCTAAAAGGATAAGGGGAGAAAGAACATGGGGAAGTGGGAAAAGGGCAACTTGCTGACACCATCTGATTAAATGAAATGCTTCCCACAGACAGCTCATTATCAAAATACAGAACTACAAAATGCAAGGAACCGTTTTCCATTTGTATTCTCACATATTTTCCCTTTTCTCGCATGGAACAAATAAAGAAAGGAACAGTGTGAGATAAGGTTGCCTTTAATGTATATCCGGTTCTCATTGTGTTTCTCTTTATAACATAGGTATGTATATTTGTTTTTCATACTTCATACTTACGTATTGTAGGTGTTTGAAAAGGATATTTTTTAACGTTCATGAAAGGAAATGTATTTTACAAGAGTATGTATAAAGTCTTAAAAATTCAGGTAATATTGGAAAATAAACAATAATATATACAAGTTAATTATATAGCAGGAAAGTATGACCATGTGTGAAAAATGGATATACATAATGGATTATGATTTATACAGCATTTGTGCAACATATAATTATGACAATGACTACTCCAACAGTGTCAATTTTTTTTATAAGTATCTATATTACTTAGCACAGCAAGGATGTGCTATTTGTGTGCACCTGATTGAATTATATAATAAACAAAAGAAAGAATTACATGGGAGGAATAAATTGGAGTCATATATGTTTCAGGATTGACTTTCCAGTTTATAATTCTAGTTTAAAGAGTCTTGAATTGTCAGTGTTAGTAATGATAGAACTGTTGTCACATCTAAATTGTGTGTGTCTTGGAGACATTATTTGTTGTCTGGCAGAACATTTACTTATTGGGAAAAACATCTGCTCTTATGCACATGAGATAGACATTTCTCAATGCTTATCATTTGATGACAGCGAGTAAAAGATAAAATTCACTCAAGTGAAATGCTCTTTAAAGATACGGCATTCTCTTAAAATCAATATAACCATGCAGTGCAGCAATTAGTTTGCATTACCATTCTGTACACATAAAATCTCCATTTGCATAAATACAAATAAAAAAGGAGCGTTAGAAGTCTTACTCTAATTGCTACACACTGGCTCTTCATAAAAATAAACATCTTAAATTTCTACAGTTATGTAAACATTACCAATAAAATCTAAATCTATATTTCTATTAGATGCATTATTCTTTCAGTGATTTTGTGATTTGTTTCCCCCCCAAATAGACATAATACCAACACTTAAATGGTGCAGAATTTATGGGGGATGTGAACAGAAAGACACATGGCTGCTGATTCACAGGAAATTGCAAAGATAAGCATTATGTGTTGGGGCTGCATGGATGCCTCAGGGGCAGCAGGCAAATCCAGAGTGATGGCAGGGGCTGCACCCAAGAAAGAGGCCCTGGCAGCAGGCATAGAGTCACGTTAGATAACAAAATGATGGAGTGCACAGCAAAAACTTAAGTGAAGCAGAATTGGGAGATACAGGGAGCGAGAGAGTAGAGCATAGTTGCCAACTCTCCCTGAATATCAGGGAGACTCCCTGAAGATTGGGTAATCTCCCTGACTCCCTGAAGTGTTTGGTAATCTCCCTGATTCTATTTTCATCCATTGAGGTCTATGGAGATGGCAAACTTCATGGAGGCCAAGATGTAATAAAAGACTCAGCTGCAGTGTCACTTTTATCTTTTCTATAAAGATAGTACTGAAAGTATTTACTGACAATTTAATAATCAATAAATACTGATACTGCCATTTTTATTGTAAAATAATTATCCTGGCAGTGCTAGATACACCTATAGGTGAAGCTATTCACAGGACACACCTCTTTGGCGGTACAGGACACACCCCTTTGGTGCAGCGCCTTGATAGTGGTCTCACAATCACCCTGATATTCATTTGCAAAAGTAGGCAACCATGGAGTAGAGGATAGAGAAACACAGGGAGAGAGAGTACATGAGTAATAAAAAGATTTTCTCCCTTTAATAGGTGCAGCATAGGAAAACTAGTGATTAATTATTACTAATGAAATGGATATATTGTTTGCTAGGTTAGTTGTATGGTGTTTACTAGGGTGCAGTGTGTATTGGATGGCAGTCTCTACAGTAGATTGAGTACAGTGTATATATTTTATGGTGGTCACTAGGGTAATTATCAGCCTGAAAAACATTTTCAATTATTGGCAGGAGTAATGCAAGTTGGGCAGAAATAATGTGTCAAAAGGGTATAATATGTAACGTCCGTAGGTTGTTGCTCTACTCACGTTACATAATATGTAACATGGGTAGAGAGGTGTAACGGTGGGGTATAATATTATATGTGTCATTTGTAAAGTACACGGATTTCAACTCCTGGGGGGGACTTACTTAACTCCTATACATTAACCTCCTCATCACAGTGGCACACGTACATATGTCACCTGATTTCTGTACCCCCACACATGTGCCTTATTCTGGATTTTGCAACCACATACATGTAGACTGTATTAGCTAACTGTAGAGGCCACACAACTACACATTCCTTTATACCTTACCAATGAAAAAAAGACTTAAATTATTTAATGCATGCCAGACTTTATGATTTGATGAATAAGATAAAACTCACTGAATATTATTATTGTTTTATTATTAATAAAAATTTAGCGCAATCATGTTCAGAAGTTCTTCACAAAAAAATTAAAGTAAACATTCAAATCAGTTCCCTGTCTGATTGGAATTAATTCCTGACAAACACTAGAATTTATTGTTATAATTGTAACGATATAAGGCAGAAGTGCTACAACTTGAGCTTCTGTATTGCCCTATTTGTCCTATTTATTGTGTTTCATATTAGGCTGTGATATAGACACACACAAACATACACACATGCACAAAGTGATATTTATAAAGCATAAAAATGTGTGATTCTATTTTTCTTCTACAGAAATACATTCTGAATTAAAGAATTAAAGAATTATTTGGCCAAGTTAGGTTCAGAAATTGGTCTGCCTAGAGCAAGAAAATTGTATAAGGTCTTATTATAATTATTATCATTATTATTGCTACAGTACATCAGTGCCCTTTTCATCAATTTCTCCTTTTTCCTTAACTTGTTTTTTTAAAAGACGTTTTCTTAAGAAGATTAAGATTCTGTAGTATTTCATAATTCCATGTATTTTTCATTTTACTGAGGCTCATTGTTAAGATCCTTTTTTAGAATAGAGCTTCATTTGAAAAGAAAAATCTGTTAAAAAATTAAAATTTAAATCATGTTAACAGAATTAGGTTTTTTTTAAAAAGTATTTTGCTACATTTTATATAGCATATCATTAATATTGTAATGGAGAACAGCCAATTAGCCCATTCATTTTATTATTAAACTAAGCAACGCTTTTCCACATTCTGATAAATTTGTTAGATTGTTAGATAACTAGATTTAGTTCTTTTTTAACATTTGTAACATTTTTTTTTTATTTGTTCATCTTCATTTTCTTTCATTTTGGAAAGAAATGACTAAAGGATTTCTCTAGTATTTGTTCTTCAATCACTGTGGCTCTTATTACTTTTCTCATTTTCTACCAAGAGATAGGAACAGGATATGCAGGATGAAATTGTCTTGATGAAAGCTCCTCAAAACATATTTTATTATTTTAAATATCCCATTCACATTTTGGGTGTCTTGCAACTTATGCATATCTTTATAAATGCTGTCCTCCAAGTATGTCTTATGGCTCCCTTCTACATGGGGTGAGTGCTTCCTCGTGGGTCCAGTGTCTCAGGTATGTAGTTTGGTAGACAAATATAGAACATATACATATATCTTGTGTGCTACATTAAAGACCTTAAATTTACATTTACACCGTGTAACATCTCACAATGGGCCTGATCCAGAGCTACGATGTTACACATCGCTGCTCTGGCCCGACACTCCCCCTTGTAGGAGCGTATTAACTCTCCCTTACGTCGGCT